>JANHAO010006874.1:0-20808 GCA_026873985.1 Saraca asoca
CTGATTTATATTATGCACATGGATCCGTGGCTGGGTTTCGAAAAATTTTAAATTTCCGCTGTGCTTGCTACCCGAAACCCAACATTCGATCCACTGAATAATCTAGAATATATCTGGCCAATCCTAATCCAACGACCCAAAGCAGGCTGAAGTGCCACGCGAACGGCCTAAAACTGCTAACAGAAGAAAGCATGGTTTAGAGCACAATGAAAAGACAGAAAAGAAGTCTGAAGTGATAATCCAGACAGACAAGGACTTTGACTGACAGAGTGGACAAAGCCCCAGAATAACTACAGCTACGACTTTGCAAAAGGAACTCAAAGTTGGGGGGCTTATGTTTTACCCAACAAACAACTTTGAAGAAAAACTCAGCACGAGGTCAACCAAAGGTAAATTACCCACCTCACTCAAGATGCCCAACGAACATGATCTCGGTCACCACTACAATTGACACAACGAAGACTATATAAATCGGGTCCCTAAGCAAGCAGTATGCTGCTTGAGCTTGCTAAGCTAAGGAAGCAACACCAACAAGAGAGGCCAACCCCGATCTTACAAATCAAGTTAAGAGGACAAACATCTCGTAGAACAAACCAAGAATTATTATCAATTACTCTTTTATAAATTTCATATTCACATGTTAAGCCATAGTGTTTAACTTTGCTAACATATTGAAATAAACAATGTAGAGAAACAAAATACATTAATTCAAATATTCTTTTTACTATTGTAAACATTTAATTTATCATATGCATAAAATAATTATAAAATTTAATTTTATTATGATCACATGTTTCATGCAATCATTATTACATCCGTGCATAGCACGAGCCAATCACTAGTTATTATTAAGTGAAAGTGGGTGAATTACACGTATTTAAACATGAATGTGTCTTATGTTGGAATTTCCTATGTGAATTACCATAGTTTAATCAATTACATGTTATTAGATTAAATAAATGTCATGATAACTAATTATATTTGATCAATTAATTAAGTTCTCAAACTATTAAGCCTATAATGACACTTAGACTATTAGTGGACTTTAATGGTGTGGGCCTTATAACTGGGCTAATGATGATAAGTCAATTGGCCTAGTATGGTTACAGTAAGACAGGCCCCTACTTATACCCTAGACAAAGCTATAGCTGCCTTATTAAAGATATAGGTTAATTTCTCTCCCTTCTTCTATTAGGGTTTGTGAGGAGTAAACCTATTCAATGAGCTTTTGCCATAACAGATTCTCAATCTACGTCAAGTACAATTACTATTATTATTCTAATTAATTTATTTGTATAGATCATCTAAATTGATGCTTTGTAACGTGATACAAAAGATCAGATTAATTGGCCTTTTAATTTTTACAAATTTTCACAATTGGTATTAAAGCTTGGTTTTTCTTTTCATGTTACAAGGCTTAAATTTATGTAAATTTGTTTTGAGATTTTATGTGATTCATAATTTGTGATATGAAAAAAATTATGGATGAAAAGTTATTTATATTTTCTGACTTGATATATTTCTAAATTGGCTATGATTTTTTCTTTTGTAAATTTTCTTGAGATGAAATTATGAGTTGATGCAACTTAAATTTTTCTAAAAAATTCAATTCACAAATTCAAAAGATTTAAAGAAAAACTTTTCAAATTAATTTACAATTACATCTTAACATTCTATAATGTGAAAAAGACACAAATCAATTTAAATAAAAACTGTTGATAAGCTAAATTTTCAAAATTTTACATATCCATTCAGACATAAGGTTTCTTTTTCAAAATTTGAATCAATGATAAGATATTTGTTCAAATTAATTGAGATTTAATTAATAGAATGATGAGATATACAAAAGCCTTCAATCAATTTTGCAAAACCTGAACTATTATAGCATCAATTTTTTCAAATTCTTGAACAAATTTTTTCCAAAAATTTGAGTTAGTTTTAATTTTTCCAATTGTATAAACAAGTACCAATTTTTTAAAATTGATGGAGGATTTTGATTGAGAATGATATGTGTGAAGAAATGTCATGACTCAACCCCTAGTCATGACCAACATGAATATCAATTCTTTCACTAATAATCACTAGCCTATATCTCAATTCTGCTAGTTCATTTTAAGCTTGACTTCCTGAATTTCATTGTCATTCGAATGATTCAAATTGAGTGAACAAGAGAGAAAAGGAAACATACATAATCATGAACCACTATTATATATAAATACAAACTGGAACCTACATAATGTGTAGGGCCATTGCCTATTAAGGCACATGACTCTCTTTGACACTAGAATCATGCTTTAACACAAACTTTTCAAAATATAACTACCTTCCCCTAACTAACTTTTCTGAACATTCTTCTATAACACCCCAGGTTCTTTTAGGGATGAAACAAAATAAAGTTAGTTTAACCTATAACATATATGGATTCAAATGCATAGGTTAAACTAATTTTATCCTTAAGGTTTTGATGGCCACACTATATACACTTTCAAAAGATGATCAAAAAGAAATTTAGATGGTGGATCCCTTAAGGATTGAACCATCCCATAGCTATCATTAGTGATGCATTTGGAGATTATAGAGGGATGATTTCTGCCTCATGTAGTAGTTCACATCCTACTAGGTTTAAAATTATGATATAATGTATCTTAATTTTATATTCTCCTAATAGATTATCAACCGTAGTGGTAAATGTATTAGCTATAATTTTCATTGGTTGATTATTTATCTTACTTTTCAGTAGGGAGACTGACCATAATGCTTAAGTATCTGAAATACAATCTATAGAATAATAAGTCTTGGCTCAGTAAGATAATATGTACCGAACATATGAATTCATCACATAATACAAAGCACATAATTATATCCATAACTCAACTAGATAACCATTTCCCATATCCTTTTCATAAATAATTATAAAGTATTCAAAGACTAACCTCAAAGGTAAGATTATATCATTCATTTCTGAGCATATTGTGCCAATCCTGGCTCACAAAGCCATATGCCACATTCTCAAGTTCATTATGCATGTTGATTTCATGATATCAAGTTCCAATATTCAAGTAATAGCCATATGAAACAACAATACATTCAAACACATAACCTGCCTTGACACTTCAGATCAACCTTATCCCATTCATCACAACATTTTTCCACCAAGCCAGTCTTATTCCACTCATCATATTAAAACGTGCAGATCCAAGATCCAATGTATTTCTGTTCATCACATTTCATCATTTACATATCAAGCCTCAAAGACTGTCAATCATGCTATCTACCCATCCTCATAATGGATGCCTTATCAATTCCATATGGATACATTTTAATACTATTCACACCATGATTATTTATATATCTTGGTATCTCATTCCATGACTCATAGATGTAAACAAGTTTTACACAACATAATTGTTTGCAATAAACATACTTCCACAATCATAATCATTCATGACAATTGCAATGCTTTCTTAACTCATATTTGCATTATCTTCTAAACTCATTATTCAGAAATTATTGTTTGCACATCTATTGTATTCATTAGTGTTAATGCATAAACCACTCCCTTAGGATATCACATTTCCTATATATGTTTAGTTCGGCTTTCTATGGTTTTGAATTGAAGAAATATAGTGTAATTTCAAGTAAAGGAAAATGGGACTAAACAAATTGAAATTTTTGTTGAAAGTGCGATTAGAATCATTGAAGAAAAACGAGCATGATCGTAATTACAATTGAGACTTTATTTATGTAAAGGTTGATTCGACTTGAGGAAAATATAATTAAAAATGTGAGTCTACTCGCCAAATTTTAAAAACTTCAGGAAATCAAATCTCAAACGCAATCAAAATTGCAATCAAAATCAAAAAATAGAGCAAAGTTGGTCTATTCAACTTGTCAAATTCTAGTTTAAATTTTGATTTGAATAGGTCAAGAAAAACTACTAGATTTCTGCGAGCATGATCATGAGTTTAGTTCAAAATAGTGTGATTTGACTTATACGAGTAGATTTTGCATATTAACAGCAGAAAAACAAGGGAACTCATCTACAACATAAAGACATACTATACGATCTTATTATCCTATTTTTTTTCATAAGCATAAACAAATACAAACTCTACTATTTCAACATTATAATTATTTGTATCTTAACAATTCACTTAATCATCAAGTTTCATCAAATCATCATAAAAATCATTTTCACTAGCTTGCACCACAAATCAA
Organism: Saraca asoca; assembly: GCA_026873985.1. Classification (NCBI taxonomy): domain Eukaryota; kingdom Viridiplantae; phylum Streptophyta; class Magnoliopsida; order Fabales; family Fabaceae; genus Saraca; species Saraca asoca. The sequence goes on from JANHAO010006874.1 coordinate 4,219, forward strand.
TAGATCTCAAGCAAGTATCATGTCATAATTCATAAAAATGATACGTATTACTCATCTGAATAGCTTGAACACAAGAAACTGTAACTATTTTACCAAAGTCTTCAATGCTTTTCAAAATAAAAAATAAGAGCATATTAGCTTCTAATCCTTTTTTCATATATTTCTCTCATTAATTAATTGTATATGATTAAACAATGATTCCTATATTATGAATAAAGCTATATGTAACAAATTTGAGTTCCAAAATGTTAGACAAATCAGCTTAATTCATGGGTTGAACAGTACTATGAATAGTGATAGAAAACTTCAAAAATTCATAACTTAATTTTTACTCAATGAATCAGTATGATTTTATGTCAAAATAAAGAGAAAGAAGAGAGAATTTAGCAGCAAAAATCTGAGAAAATAATAAACAAAATTAAGAGCTCACTTGAAGAGAGAGAAAGTGAAGGTTTAAAGAGAAAAGGAAGAAACTTGAAAAAGAAGATGAAAGTTTTGCATGGTTTGCTTATGTACAGGAATGGCTTAAGAAGAAAGGGGTGAGCTGGCTGAAGGAGGGCATTTTGGGAATAATTAAGTTAACTCCTCACTATTCACAAGTTGACCATTTCCCTTTTCAATTAATTTTTTCTCCTTTTTACCATTTTAAACTCAAATTTAATATCCTTATCAATTTCCAAAAATTATGATATTTTAATACAAATTACTTAAATTAAGTATCTTCATAATGACTATAATTTTATGCTCATTTGATGTTTGTAACCTTTGTTTCAAATTTTTTGAAGTTTTTCAGAAATAGAATTTTAAAATTACAATTTTTGTTCCTTTTGAACATTCTTGATCAACTTTTTGATCTGCTAAAGGTTTCTAAAATTCATATAATCATCTTTTACTATATTTGGGTTTCTCATAACTTAAAATTTATAGTTTTGAAATTCTCAAAAAAATTTGAATTCTTCTTTTCAAATTTTTTGAAAAGCCATTTTATTGACAAAATAGGTTTTCAAAAAATTCAAGATGTTACAAGAAACCCATACAAAAATTTTGCAAAACCATGGCTTAACGTGGAGAATTTGAGTCGGGTTGGAAACCAGGTCCAAAATGGTTAAGGAAAGAAGGCTCTGTGCAATCTACATGCCACCAAGACGGTGGCAGATGGTGATTCCAAACACACTATTGGCCTCCACTTTCTAAAATAATTTTAATACATATTTTTCTAAATTCTTCTGGAAATAAAATTATTTTAATTATTTTTTCCAAATTTATTTGATTACTAAGTTGATGTTATTTGGTTCTAAAAATTTTATCATGTGATTCCTACATATTATCATACTTTCTGTAATTTTTTTAGAATTTTTTGTTACTAGATGATTATTATTTGAATTTTGCATGATTGTATGTATGAAATTTTTAATATGTCGGAACTATATTACTCATGTTTTTTAGACATGATAATTTTATTATATGATTCTTACATATTATACTACTATGTGTAATTTTGTGATATTATTTATACATTTGAATATTTTTTGGATTGATGTGTGTAATTTGTAAAATTATGTAAGAATCAATTTTGTTTATATTATGTCATGAAATTTTGTATAATTGTGTACTCACCTAATGTGGGACCAATTGCATAAAATTTGTTAAAATTAAATTTTAGAATTGTATCTAGGAGAAATGCTATACTAGTAATATATAGGCCTCATTGGTATAATATTATAAACATAATTTTATTAGCGATAATATGAATGTTAGGATTGCTTATTATGTTCCTAAAATTTTAAATACACTATTAGTGTTAATTTTATAAATGTAGTATTTAACTATTATATTATATTATAAAGCTTTAAATGTCCTATCAGTGTTGGGTTTCATGATCTAATATTGTCGGAATTGCATAGTTATTAAGGAAATATTATAGTACGACTCTGTTGAACATGTAATTTTTTGGAAATTTATGAATTTCCTCAAATTTTTGTTACCTATGCTATTGATTACCATGAAAACAATAAATGAGACCAATTATGAGGACTAGGTTAAGTAAAAGATATCTAAGTTAAATTACTGATATCATATCTGGCAATCACCAAATTTCATATCTGGCATAGAGAGAATAAGAGTCAAAGATAGACGATGAATTTACTACTGCATAAGGCTCGTTGTAAAGAGTGGATATACTTTAATATAGTATACTTGATAGTTGTGATGAATAATAAAGATAAGACCATCATGAAAGGTATTGTTGACTCTCTAAATGCTAAAGCATTTAAGGACTCTGTAACTAATAGGTTTGTAAAGTTTGATAAGGCTAAAGAGGTTATTACCTCTCAATGCTAGATAAAATCATTTAGGATAGCATTAGTGGAATTAGTGAGCATATCATAGAATCGGTATATTACTATATTTGCTTGAAAGGCACGAAATTAGATTTGGATAATAATTATTTGATTTAACATGTTCTAGAGTCCCTTCTAATTAAAATTAATGTTTTTGAGATATCATATCACACTCAAGAAGGTGAGTAGACTTTCAGTAAGATGACCTTTATAGTTAGTCAAGTAAAAGATAATATGAAGAATTGAAAGATCTTTATGCTCATTTTATTTCACACAGATTGAACGTTATGGGTGGATATTCATATTTCACCTTCATTGATAATTATTCAAGTTTTGGTTAGGTGGAAATTCCCACTGAAATTTTGGAATCCTTAGATTATTTTGAGGTGTTCAAAGTTAAGATTAAACTCAAAATGAAAAAGAAAACGAAGTGCACCAATCCTATAAAAGATGATGAGTACTATGGTGATATGATTATTTTAAGGCATTCAAAGTTGAGATTAAACTCAAAATGAGAAAGAAAACTAAATGCTTCAATCCTAAAAAAGATGATAAGTACTATGGAGATATGATAAAATTGATAAAAATCCTAATTCTTCTATATTGTGGAATTAAGGCTAGTAATGCTATGCTTGAAAATGCCCAATTGAATTAGATCGCAAGAAGGTGGAATTACACACTTATGGACATGATCGGATACATGTTAGCACATTCAATTTTATCAAATTTTTATATAACAATGTTTTAAAAACCACTATATATATTCTGAATTACATTCCTAATAAGTTTATATCTAGAATCTCGTGAGAATTGCTATATGGCAAAAGTCCAATCTTAAGCATTTCCATATTTTGGGATCGCAAGGCTGAAGTGAAGCCATATAATCCATTTTCCATGTAACTTGATCCAAAGACTATAATGATAGTCACTTTATTGATTATTGTAATAACTAGAGAAGAAACAGATTTTATTATCTGACCTAGACTAGTAAGGTAATTGAAGCACGTTATTCTATTTATTTTGAGGACTGGTCAAACAATGAAAGTGAAACATCATATAATATTTCTCTTAAAAAGGTACAAGTTGCTATTCCACTAGAACTGCCAATGGTTGAAAGAAATCAAATTGATCGAATACAACATAGGGTAAAACTGATGGTGGAAGTTTGAGATTTTAATGCTCCATTGGTAGTAGAAAAGAACTAAGTCTTGTAAACGAAATACTTTTGAGGAAATCCCAAATGGCTCATAAATCAGGAACTACTGATGACTATATAATATATCTACCGGAGCATGAATTTGATTCCAATAATGGAATTGATCTCACTAATTTTGTCAAGAAGTCATTTCAAGTACTAATTCTTTAGAATTGATGAAGGTTGTACATGGTGAATTGCTTTGATGATCCATAACGATGTGTAAGATCATATAAAGTTATCTATTGGTTGCAAGTTCAATGGATGCTAAGACCAAAGGATACTTAAAGGGTGATTGAGAGGTATAAGGCCATATTGGTGACAAAAGGCCACATTTAGAAAGAATGTGTTAATTATAGAAAATTTTCTTATTTGTTTTAATAAAAGACTCGTTTGGAGTTGTTATGACACTAGTAGCTCATTTTGCATAAAACTTCACTAAATGCATGATGACATTCTTAAATGGTGATTAGCTGGAAAATATTTGTGTGAGCTAACTAAATGATTTCCAAGAGAATAGTATAGAACACTTAGTGTATAAATTTAAAAGATTCATATATATTATTTGAATTAAGTGTCTAGACAATGGTATCTCAAGATTATTGAAATTATTACTTCTTTTAAGTTTATGAAGAATAATGCAAATCTATGTATTTGTTTTAAGTTGGGTACATGCATATTTGTGATTCTAGTCTTATGTAAATAATATTCTCCTTGAGAACAATGTTATGAGCCCTATGATTGAGATAAAGCATATATTGTCTATATATTTTAGATATGAAGGATCTAAAATGCCTCTTTTATGTAAGATATATGGATCTATCATGATAGATCCTAGGGTTTTCTTGGCTTGTCTCAAATATTATATGTTGAAAAGGTGCTTAGAAAGTTCAATGTGTTTTATATGCTCTCCAAGTATTACACCCTTCCAGAGGAGTAAGATTCTTTCTAAAGTCCAGTATCCATAAAATAATGTATAGATTAAAGTAAGTCTTGTATGCTTCTGTTATTGGTAGCCTATTATGTGCTCAAGTGGGTACACATCTTGATATCGCTATTAGTTTAATATACTTAGAAGATACTTGAGTAATCTTAGTAAGAAATATTGGACTATTGCAGAAAAAAAAGTTATGAAGTACCTAAAAGGTATAAAAAATATTTGTGCTGATCTATTATAGATATGGTGATCTAATTGTTGCAAGTTACTTTGACTCTGATTTTGTGAATTATTCATATGACAAAAAGTTGATATCTAGACACATCTTTATGATGATAGGATGAGTTATACCATGGAAATTATCAAGCAGTCAATTACAACAACCTCTATTATGGATGCAGAGTATGTTGTATGTTATGAAGCCATTTGTGAGGTTATTGAATTAAAGAATATGACATATGAATTCAAAGTTGTAGAGAGCATATATAGGATCTTAATCATATGTTGCAATAATACTACACAATAAGCTTCTCTCAAATTAGATATGTTACCATGGATTGTATACTTGTGAATCTACTAACCAAAGGATTAGGTGTAAAAATTGTTCGCAAACAAGTGATTAGAATGAGTTTAGTTAAGCTTTTTGGTATTTAATGTTAGTGGGAGTTTCATATTTCTTATTGAAATGATGAACTAGTATTATTGTTATCTCAAGATTAGTAAATTGTTAATGATCTTGTCATATGTTTCATATATATGCATATATAACGTTGATGATTGTACATATTTGTTTTATAGCATATTGATAGAGACATTTAGACCTTGCCTTATTATTGTGTTAAAATTTATTCTCATTTTAGCATCTTGGATAGGTGCATGAACCATTTTATATAGATGTACATATAATCACATTTTGATATTTATGTCTGATTTCTCACACATTCCACATCCCGTTTGGGTTGTTCGAACATAAGTATTCAAAATATATATAACATTAGCATTCCTATCAAATATGATAATTTGCATTGTTAAGTATTTATGATTAACCTATGGTTGTAATGATATCATGGTTATTATTGTTGACATTCATTATTATGGCCGCATATTGTAATCCAATCTTGTTTGTTAAACTATGTTGTCCAAGTAGGAGATTGTTAGAATTTCCTACGCAAACTATCATAGTTTAATTAATTATATGTTATTGGATTAAATAAATGTCATGACAACTAATTTTATTGGGTCAATGAATTAAGTGATCAAACTATTGGATATATAATGACACCTAGACCATTAATGAACTTTAATGGTATGAGCCTTGTAATTGGGCTAATGATGATGGATCAATTAGTTCAGTAGGGTTACAATAAAATAAATTCCTACTTACACTTTAGTCAAAGATATAGTCATCCTATCGAGGATACAGTTTAATTTATTTCCTTTTCTCTGTTAAGGTTTGTGAGAAGTGAACCTACTCAAAAAGGTTTTGCTATAATAAATTCTCAATCTGTGTCAAGTATTATTATTATTATTATTATTATATACAAATTTGAATTGATACTTTATAATATAATGCAAAAGATTGACCTTCTAATTTTTTCAATTTCTCACATCTTATTGTCAAGCGAGGATGCAACTTTTATTGTGTCATTCCATCCAATACATATCCTATTAGGAACATTTAATACTCCCAATTAAATTTGTACTTTTTTGGTCCAAGGATGAATTACTGTCCAAGTCCGTTTATAGACATTGTGAGTGATCCACTTTTTTGGCGTGAGTTGAAGGCAAGACACACAAATTAGGCATAAGAAATTTATGAATAAATTTCTAGTAGATTAACTTCAAGATATAACTTGTAATATATAAATTTTGAACTACTTATAATATGCTTCTCACTATACCTTTTAGACTTATCCTGCTATACTGACTCTTTGAGATTTTAAATTTGCATATAAAATTCAAGTGATATAAAATTCCTTAAAAATTTAAGATATTGCGAAAAGAAAACCTCCTAATATTAATTTAACACACAATATTTTAGATCATATAAGTTAAAAATTGTTTGAAGGAGTTCAAATTTATTTACTACAAGGAGGAGTCTAAATTTGATACACAACTAGTCTAAAATTCTTTATACTACTAAAGAACATGAATGTGCCATATTGTTGAGTGATAATGTAAGATTTTTTTGCAATGTCAATGCATCCAATATAAATCCTATTAGGGATATTAAATACTCATAATTAAGTATCCATTTGTTTAAAAGGAAAATATTTTTTTAAAAATTGTTTTTTAAATTTTACTATCTTTAGAATCAATAAGCAAAAACTAAATTTTAGTCAATAGAAAAAAATAATATATTTTCAAGAAAGTAACTTTTCCTTTTAATTTAAAGAAATCATTTTTTTAAATCACCTTATATTACATGATCTAATTTTCCCTTACTTTACTTTCCTTCTTTCTCTTTCTACCTCTCTCTCTCTCTCTCCTATATTTATCTCTTTATCCCTTCCTATTCTCCTTTATTCTCTCTCTACCACATACACTTTCTCTTCTTTCACCCTTCTATGTCTCTTTCTCTCCTTCTTCTTATTTCCTTTCTCTCCTCTTTATTCCCTCTCTATCTTTCCCTTCTTCCCCTACTCTTTTCTCTCTCCTAACTTCCTTCTTTTTTCTCTGCTTACATTCTTATAAATATTGATATTCAATAATTATAATTAAAAGATGAGCTGAGAAAATATTTGAACAATTAAGAGAGTCGGCAACAATAGTTAACAATTATGACTAAAGTCAATTGAATATGAATTAATTCTACGAAGAAATGATAAAGATCAAAAAAAAAAAGATTTGAATATTCTTTTGTTTTTAATACAAAATACACAACTTTTGATTTTTTTTTTTTTACTAAGGGATGAACAAACACTGGAAAAATAATACTAATGCTAATTTTGGAAGGGTTAAAATAAAATTAAATTATATGCCAAATTTGATAAGTTTAGAAACCTCATTATAGCTAAATTGACCAAATTCACGGCCTTGAAAGGTCACTTCAAGGATATCGGTAACTCTTGACTTTAAGAGTATAAGATTTGTAAAGCAAAAGCTTTACCAGAAATATATAATGATTCAAGTCATGTCTCTTGGGGTCAAAGTACCTGTAAACATAAAAACTTTATGAACTTTTTTTAATGATAATAAGAATTATTAATCCACTAGATTCATACGCATAACAATCTAATATTGAATATGAGATATAAAGGGAGGCTACACCTTTAAGAAATATCAAGTGTCACTCAAACCAAAGACTCTAGACAAAAATGAAGCCTCATTAGTGCTAGCCACCCAAGCTTTTAGAAATTATAAAATTTTTCTTGTATTATTCTTAAAGATTTTACACTTTTTTAATTTTTCATATAAATTCTTGAACATTTATAGTTCAATCCCTCATTATTTTTTATTTAACTTCGATCCTGGTTATAGCTTTTGTAGTATGTGAAATTAATTGAATTACCTTTAACATACGTCTTATTACACCTTTTAAACTTACCCGTCATTTACTAAACCAACTTCTTGAAATTTTAAATTTCCACGTTAAATTTAAACGATATTAGATCCCTTGTCTCTTGTTTGGAACAATAAAAAACCCAAAATTATATATATATATATATATATGAAATTTTAATTTTTAAAATATTCCAAATGATGGGTTTAAAATTTAAGGTATTAGCAAAAAGAAGCCAAAAAAATTGATTTAATACACCCAATTTTGGGCCACATAAATTATAAAAAAAGTATGAAAATGTTTTTTTTTTTTTTTGAAATAGAGAAAATTGTGACCAAATGAGAAACAATATTGAACTTGAATCTCAAAAGTGGAATCTTAGTTGACCTATGATCAAAATTCAAAACATGTAGAGACAGAGACATAGATTCAACATCTGACTCTTACAAGTGAAATGCAAGCGGCACACATAGTATCATATTCTAGCTGTACACTGTACAACACACTCGCAAAAACACAAAATATAAATTCTTGTCATTTATTATTAGGGTTTCGCATCCCATATACATATGGCATCGGTCGTTTAGATCCGTTGCGGCTGCTTCCGCGCGTGTCATTCCATTCCTATCTCTATATTTATCCACCTTTCTCTCTCTATCTGCACGCACACATCCTCCCTTCTACTCTCTCCTACTTCGCGGCATTTCTGTTTCCTAACTCAGCCTCTGCTGGATTCCGCCGCCAGCTTCCATTCCCATTCCTCATAGACTCCATTCTCATTTCTCTTTCTCTAATCCTGATCAGGAAATATTCATTTTCGTTGCTCTCTGTTCTTTGTGTTTCTTGTATGTGCCCCTCTGTTTCATTGATCGCAGCTTTATTTCCTGTGGATCTCTTTCTTTCTCATTTTCTCTTCTGGATTTCATTACTTAGCTTGATCAGGTGATTCTAGCTGATCAAGAGTGTCATTTATAAGAAATAGTTCAAAAAATTGCTTTTTCTTATCTGGATTATAGTTCAATTTTTGAGATAGCTTGTGGAAATGGTCGATCCGCGTGAAAAAGTGAGTGATCACTGTATTTTGTTGAGGATTTCTTATCTACTAGGGTTGATTTGGAGATATATATAACTGATCGATCTGATTTTGTGACTTGATGCAGGGATCAGAATCTGAGGAAGCAATAAGCAGGAATTCGAACGGAGCTTCATCAGAAGGAATCTCAAAGAACGAGCAAAAGAAAACCTGCGCCGATTGCGGTACGAGCAAGACGCCTCTGTGGAGAGGCGGTCCGGCTGGTCCTAAGGTGATTTAATTGATCAAAATCCATTTGTACTGTGATGGATCAGTTTATGTCAAGCTTTGAATTCATGATTTGATTCTGATTTGGCAATTTTGATTTCCAGTCACTGTGCAATGCTTGCGGGATCAGAAGCAGGAAGAAGAAAAGAGCGAGTTTGGGTGTAAACAAAGGCAACACAGAGGAAAAGAAGGGGAAAAAAAGCAGTGATGGTTTGAAGCAGAGATTAATGGCTTTGGGGAGAGAGACTTTGATGCAGAGATCTACGGTTAGGAGGCAGAGGAAGAAGTTGGGAGAGGAAGAACAAGCGGCGGTTTTATTGATGTCTCTGTCTTATGGATCAGTTTCTGCTTAGAGAAGAAGAAGAAGATTCCTTTTAGAATAACAGAGAAGAATTTTAGGATGCACAGTTAAACATTCAAAGTGCATCTTCGATTGTCTTCTTTCTTGGTTTCCAGTGAATTTTTCAATGTGACTAGATTCAGATGGTGCTAGAAGCTATTTAGTGACTGCTGGTGGGATTATACCAATATGGGTGTTTCACAAATTGTAAGAAATGATCAAATTCCCCAATTTTTATAATAACAGCAACTTTTATTTTATGTTGATTTGTATTTTTATTTGATGTTTAAATTTCTTTTTTCCATTTTTTTGATCGGTATTATTTTGGACGGCAAAAAATTCTACGTGAAGAATTTAGATTCCATAATGTTTGATATTACATAAATGTAAAGATTTTTATTTATAGGATACAATGGTGCATATTAATTGTTAGTTAAATTTTCATATAATTTATATTTAATCTTATGTAGATTAAAATCTTGAAGTTTTGGCTAAATGAAGTTCTGAATTGCAGTAAATTTGGTCGCAAACATGGTTGAGTAAATAATCAAAATAAATTAGTATTTCTATTTTGATGAATGTGAATAAAAATTGAGACAAATTAAATGAAAATTTGAAAGAAAATGGAAGGGAGGCAATTAAAAAAAAGGCAAATTTAAAAGACGAGGGAACATGAAATTCATATTTCCCGCGAGATTGACTCTTGGCGCATAAACAAATGCAAAAGCTATGAAGGCCATTTAAGACTTTGACTGTCTATGATCTTTGGCTTTTTGGTAATTAGAATGGCATGAGTCATGTTGGTAGGCGAAGCTACCAGCCTACCACTTCATTAGGAATACCGGACTCAGTCCATATCTGTATTTTTTTTCTCTTTTTGCAGATTGAAATGGGATAACTTGTTGTAATTTGTGATCTGTGCGAACTAATTCATAGATTCTGTGAATCGACCTATTTATTTTTAAAAAATGTTTTTTTGAAATATATATATATAAATAAATTCATTTAAATATAAAATTCAATGAATTAAAATAAAATTCTTAGTATGATTTTATATATGATATATTTGTTGAAAATAGAATATATTTTAATATTTTTATCAAAATATTCTCTTTTTTATTTTTTAAATAATTTTTTTAATTTTATATTTTAATATATAAATTAATTAATCACGAGTTAGCCTCTTCTACCTTAAGGTTGGAGAGGATATCATAAAAGTAAATCTATTTAAATGCGGATTTAGATAAATTAATCGGTACAAGTCAACAATTTGCACATGTCAATGCATGCTAGGACAAGCTAGCTTGTTTCCCCAGTATGACTACCCCCTCCCAAAACCTTATTAAGTGTACCTTGGATTATCTGTATTGACAGTAAATTTCGATTTAGTCCAAATCCAATCAACCTGAAAAGTTATTTGAGAGTCAAGCTGCAATCCAGTTGAACAGAAAGAGAGAGAAAGGAATAACAACAAGAATGGAGAAGAATTTTTAGCGTGATTCGGCCAAAATTGGGCAGCACTGGTCCCTACGTTCACGGTAGCTTTTTATTTATCTGATGAAATTTTTACAAAGTTTCAGCATATGTTTCTTACCTTTTTTTTTTTTTACAATAATCTCCTCCTTCCTATTTATAGAAGATAAGAGGTTACAAATGTAATTATACAATTTGTATATCTATTACATTAAAGTATAAATGTACAAGATAGTCTAGACTATTACAAAATATCTTCTGCAGGCTGCTGGCCATTTTCTGTAGATTACTTTCTGCAGATATGCCCCTATCTGTTGGGTTTATGAGTTGATGTATGCTCATTTTGTGCTCAATCTCAACAAGCTTCTAAGTAAGCGATGTGCTTTATCTCGCGAGCTAGAGCTTCTGGTCCGGGGTCGCTACTGACCTTCGGCTAGCAAGGTCAAGCTCGCTTTTGCCAAAGTGAGCTCACGCAGGGCGAATCATTAATCATGCAAGCCAAGACTCGTTCTTTAGTGAGTAGGGCTTCTGCCTTGTCTCATGCTCTTATAACTAACGATCTGATGATCCTAACTCTTTTCTCATTTGGACTTATCTGCTGTTAGGCCTTTACCAGCCCATTTTATGCAGAACTAGAAAATACCCATAATGATCTGTATAAATTTTATCTTATTTTTAAATAGTAATATCCCTCCATTCCATTTTATATGTCTGATATTTTATATCAATTAAAAATTAGTTACTATCCCATCAATAAATTTTAAAATTGATGTTAAATAAAACTTTTAAATATAATTAAATTTCAACTATAATTACTTATTTATTGTTATTCAAATTTTCTCAAAATTTGTATGTAAGATAAATATGATAATTACTTGTAAATCAATGATTAAATTGAAGAAAATTATATTTTACAAAATATTATTGATTGATATAAGTATTTTAATTCTTACACTAGCATCAATTGATCCTCATCCTTTTTTAAATAATAACATATCTCCATTTCATTTTATATGTTGTAGGATTAAGTAAACTATTAAATAATATGTGCATAAATTTTATCTTATTTTTTAAATAGTAATGTCTCTTCAATCCATGTTATATGTTGTAGGTTTAAATAAAGTTTTAAATAGTATGTGCATACAAATTATCTTATTTTTAAATAGTAACATCCCTCCGTTCCATTGTAAGCTTAAATAAAGTATTAAATAGTATCTATATAAATTGTAAATCAACACTTGATCCATGTAAAAGAAGTGAGAACTATGAACTTTCTCTTTCTTCATGTCATCTTTCACTGGAGATCATCTCATTGAAAGTCCAAGAGGGTCTGATATGATCCCTTGAAAACAAGAAACTAAGTAGGAAAAAACTCCAAAACATGCAAGATGAAATAAGTATCTTCCAATTATACTTTAATGGCCTTCAAATAATTGTAACAATGCACCAATTTCATGATGTGTTTATGAAATTCCACAAACACCATCATAAGTAGTTTTTTCTAGTAGTGAGAGATAATGTCCTTTATCGACCTTATCAAATTTCACAAACTTCTCAACTACAAGTCCATAAAAACTTTGACATTTGGAGAGTTTGATTTGCTTAATGGTCTTATCCATGATATGCTTCATAACTATTAGGCATACTTTATTAGAGTGTATCCACTTATCATGAAGAACACTTTGCACAATAGTAGAATTATCATTAATCACTGGTTCTTTCTTTCTCAATGTCAAATCCAAGTTGGTGATTACTAAATATAATTTCAATAAATCAACTCAGTCCTCACAAATGGTCTCATTCACCGTTGTCACTGAAGTTAATTGTATAGATAACAAAGATCGAGGAAATTTCAATTTATGAAATTCATCATGAATTTCCAAGATGCATGTTTGACATAATCATGCTATAATAGTTTTTCAATAACTGTACAATTCCTAATTAGTATCATACTACAGAACTTTAATATCAATAAGACATTTAAGATTCTATAATATAATACAAGGATCAAATATCATATTCATAGAACTCAACAATGATAGGGTATTTAGAATTTTAGAAACACAATACTTAACTCTAGTTTTCATACTATCAGCAACAAACTATATTAATAACATCATACCAACAGCATACATATATTATTAATATAATACTTTCCTGAATACCAGACTATATAATTCTAATTTTTAGTAGAATTTCACAGGACTGATCCCACGATAGACAAATATACAGTTATGTAAAATTTCATGGCATAATATGAACTATTTATAATTCTTACATAATAATAATATCATACATTCACATTAAATTAATTCAATACTTAAATAGTAACATATCGCATAGGAAAAATTTTATATATTAGATCAACATGTAGGAATTTATATTGTAAAATTTTCATGCCTAAAAAATAACAAATTAATATATATTTAAATCAATTTGGTAAAAAATAAATAAATAAATTTTAATTCAAGAAAATTCTAGAAAAATACCTAAAAATTATAGTTCGAAGAATGGAGCTAGACAATATTTGAACCATCATCATTGGCCACCAAGAGGGTGGCCTATGGCTTACACGTGCTGAGCATGCATATGGGCGTCATGGGTCCTAGCCTAGTTGCTTCTTCTGAACTCGACTGGCACATTAATCAAGTCTCTTAGCCTGGTTGAGATCGAGTCTCAATTCAACCAATTTTGACCACTTTTACTCAAATTATTTTAAAGATTTCGTTCCCAATACCCATCTAAAGCTAGCCCATTGATCAATTTGATTAAAATTGGGGAAAAAATGCTTCAATTTGAGTTGAAAAATTTTCAAAGTGAAACAGTTTTTTTCATTCAAAACTTTCGTCCAAAAATTTGATACATACCAATTTTTATCAAATTAAAATATGGGTTTTCAAGGTAATATGCATCTAATGCTATCTTACTAATCAATTTGAACAAAATGAGAAAATTTACTTTGATTTTGAGTTTAAAAACTGAAACCAAAATCAAACATTTTCATCAATAAATTTCATTTAAAAGTTTTGTATACTTTAATTCTATTTAAATTGAATTGAGGGATTTTTATTAGGTGTGAAGATTTGAAACAAAACTATGAACCAATTTGGAGAAAAATAACACAAATTATGCTTAATTCGAAAAATCCCCCTTCGAGAAAAACTTAGGAAAAAAACAGCTTCTTGGTTCTATTTTAATCACAATAAAATATACACAAGTTCTAAAATTTATTCATACATAATATATCAATAATATTCAGAAAAATTGTTCATATAAAATTGTAGATTAATTTTGCTGTAAGATTATAATTTTTGAGCTCACAATCTTTCTTGATTCAATAGTAATATGATACAAATAATTTCTAATTAAATTTGTATAATATCTAGCCATGCAATATGATGAAATAATCGGCTTTGATACCATTTGCAAGAAATTATATCATAGAATTGAACTAATTACTAGATCTAATTTATCATATCACATAGCATAAATGTAATTCAAATTGATAAACAATAATTATAATGTAAAAGGATTACTTACCTAGCATAGGCTATGACTCACATGAATTGAATAAGTGTAAATCCTAGTAAGTGCACTCATCTCGATCCATAGCACATTATGGGAGAAAATCTCTGCGAATTCTAATGGGGAGGCTATAGGAATTGATCCAAGATAAAAGTAGAGACCTACTTTGTATATATTAACCTGATTAGGCTAAGATGGCCTATCATAGGCTAGCCTAGTTACAAAACTCACATAACTAATAATCATTTTTGGTCTAAGTGTCATATGAAGCCCTACAGTATTATCACTTTTAATTTGGACTAATTCACAGTACTTAATTTGACATTTATGTAATTTAGATTTTATAAGATGTTCTAAACTATGGCAACCCACATGAAAAATTCTAAACTATGAATGTTTGATAAATAGCTTTTTTAGACAACGGATTAGGTCTCAATCCACTAATTTAAAAAAGTTTGAGAACCCTAATTTTTGAAATAGTGGATTGTATTTAGTATAAAAAAAGTTACTGTTATATACGTTGTCTAGATATGAGGTCCGGACAAGGCAACATGACCGAATGAAGAAAAGGAAGACCGGAGTTAGAAGCCGGCGATGTTCAGATCACCAAGGGAGCACGAGGCCTCGCTAGATCGTGAGGTTCGAGTCAGGGAACGACCCCACCAACAATGGTCGATGAAGAACCGAACCGAGTCAAGACCGCGACCCCCGACTCCCTCCTTGATTAAACCGGTAGAAGACAAAGCCCAGTCAGCAGTCTGAGGCATGACAGCAAGTTTGACAGCCCGAGCCTCTGGAAATCCGACAATGATTTGTCTGACATTAATTACCCAACAACAAACATTTAATACTGTAAGCGGCAAAGGTGATCATTTTGCTGATTAGAGGAAATTACACTTGTAACCCCACTCCCTCATTATAAATAGAAGGAAGAAAGAAGAAAAGAGGAGAGGCGGGCAATAGCACAGAAAAAAAAGAGAAAGATTCCTTTTGTTAGATAAACGAGAAAGTCTTTGTAACCTGCCTTAAGAAGGCTCTTGAATAGTAAATACCAGGAAACTACCGTAGACGTAGGGGCCATAAACTGGTTTTAGTCGAATCACGTTAAAACCTTTGACTTCATCACCCTCATTTTACCTTCTCCTAACTCTTATCTTACTTATTTTTCATATCATATATATACAGTCAGGGGAACCGAACCAAAGGATCGGTTGACCGGATTTTGCCGTCAATAGTTACCCTTGCCCATGAGTTATATAATTTCTAATACCTCTGCCCTTGAAGTATATAATTTATTTCTTAACGAAAAATCAATAAATATAATAAATTATTATTTCTTGATAGAAAATCTAAGTATAATAAATTGAAATTCTTTATTTCTTAAATAAAAATCTAATAAATAATAAATCACAATGATCTATTTTTTAAAAGAAAATTTAATCTAATAAAATAATATTTTAAAATTTGAAATATTATTAAAATAAATAAATATTTAAATAAATTATAAAAATATATTTATATTCTTATTTCTCATATTATATAAAAATAATTAATAATAAATAATTAATTTTACTAAATATTTTTATACAAATAGTTCATGCTATTACTGGTTATTAAATCAACTAATACAATTAATGATTAGTTAATCATCAATGTAATTCGTTGATTATCAAATGATCTATACTTTATTGGTTTACCTCTTAATTATTAAAAGTCAACAAAAAAATTTATATAACTTTAAATGATGAAATTATAACCTTTTATATATTTATTACATATAAAATTTGTAGATACTTTTAACTTGTTATGAATAAATTATAAGATTTTATTTAAAAAAGGGTAACTATTATATTAAATTTCATATCTACTCATAAAACTCTAAGGTCCCCACAGTGATGTATTGTCCGCTTTGGGCCAGTACTCGTCCAACGAGCCTTCCTCCCTCACGGGTTTGTCCCGTTGGGGCTACATTAGCCCCA
>JANHAO010006875.1:0-20815 GCA_026873985.1 Saraca asoca
GACCCGTACTCGCCGGTTCTTTGTTACAACTACACCGTGCGCTTGCGGTAATTTTAAAACGTGCAACAAGTTTGCAACACATCAAAGATACGAATCCAACCTTGAAAATATGCAACTCTCGGTCCGCACAGCACACCGAGAGTTGGGGGACTTATGTTGTATACCAAAATCGGCTTCATGAGGACAAGTCCCCTAGGAAACAAAGATCAGTTCTCGCACTTTAGCAAGAGCTTTCAAGGAGCTTCGGTTGAACTAATAGATAACAACAACGGCAAAGTAATTAAAAGTATCAAACCTTGCCTTGCTTGTCACGACACAGCAACGCTGCGAGGAACGATCCAAAGAGCCACACCCCAGCGACAACGCAACTCAGCGGTAAGAGCTCAAGGGTTGACCCAACATAATAATCGATCGCTCTACTCGCACTCGTTTCCCCGCTACAACGACCCTCGTGACTTTCCAAGGCAAGGAACTCTCACTTGAGACAACAAAATATCTTGCCTGACACGGTAACGGTTATAAGCCTGCAAAGTCATCCCGAGAAGCCTACTTCCATAGTCTACAGTCGGAATGTGGTCTTTTTATTATCTTTTCTTATTTATCTGATATAATACAACTATAGCTAGTAATTACTGCATGAAACCTCTCCTTCCTCTATAAATAGGACTGCATTGTTAGCAAAAAAAAAAAAATCTTGTAAACAGAACTTCTGCAACTTATTCAGTATCAATAAAACTTCTGCCGTGGACGTAGGATCCGGTACCACTCGGATTTAGCCGAACCACGTTAAAAACCACTGCCTCTCTTCCTCCTGGCTTACCTCTCACAACCTTTCAAAAGCAGCATTGATTCCCGAAACTTATATCTAGTTGACTGAAGTTCTAGTCCTTCGTGTGAACCAAATTTCACCGTCAACAAAAGTTCTCCTCACTATTAGTGCTTCTCTTTCAACTGCCATATCAAACACACTATTTCTTCTTCGCTACTTGAATTAGAACTTTCTTCCTCCTTTTCATACTTACTAGTTGATTCCAACTCTCTAATGGCTTTCATGGTCATGACCCTTTTGTTAGGGCATTCATAAGCGTAATGGTTATACCTTAAATATTTAAAGTATTTGATGTTTCTTTGCCTTTGTGGCACCTCTATTTTGCCTTTGCCCTTTGCATCATCACCCTTCGAGTTTAAGGAAGTTTCAACCATAGGTTTCTTGGCAGCTTTGAAGTCTCTTGAATCATTTCTCCTATCCCAATTAGTCTTTCAAGAGGAACTTGATTATTGTACAACCTTGGACAGAGGTCTTTCTCTTGAGTTGCCTCTCCACCTTCATTGCATTATGTACCATGCCCTCAAGTTTCAAATAGTGTTGAAGATCCATTATGTTAGCAATATCACGATTCAAGCCATGAAGAAATCATGCGACAATAGCCTCTTTATCCTCCTCCACATTGGCTCTTATCATTGCTATCTTCATCTCTTTGTGATATTACTTAAAAACTTTTGGAACTTTGAGTAAGGCCTTAAAGTTTTTGATGCAATTCTCCATAATAGTGTGAAAGGAAAAATCTCTTTCTCATGATAGTCTTCAACTCTTTTCTAGTTGCCATAGATCTTTCGAAGTTATTTCTTCTATTTTGCATAAGTTGATCCCATCAAATAATAGTATAATTAATAAATTCCACAACAACTAATTTTACCTTCTTCTCTTCCAAATTGTTGTGACAATCAAAAACTAGCTCAACCTTTTTCTCCCATTCAAGGTAGGCTTTCAGATCACTCTTGCTTTAGATAGATAGGATTGTCTTCTTGATATTGTGAAGATTTGAATCTAATATTTCTCTTCTAAATCTCTCATGTCTTCTACCTAAAGGGCTTATCCCTTCTTCTTTCACTCCTCTCAGTTTCATGTGGAGAAGTGGATAACTCCTCTTCTTCTCTTTCAACTCTCCAATCCCCTTCATTGCTTCGATGTTGGTCATGAGTTCTTCTAGTTCTTTTTTCATGGGAATTTCTATTATTCTTCACATTTGTGATTTTTTCACCAAGTCCATCAAGTTTCACATTTACTCTTTGAAATTATTGTTGCATTCCTCTAAGAGTAAATATGACTTCATTAAGTAGAGATCCTCCACCTTTCATTTTTGAGTAAGAAATAAATTCTACAAAATAAATGTTATGAAAATATGGGTCTCAGTAAATCACAGCCTCACAAGTATTTTTGATCACTCTACTCATGTTTTGTTCACATAACTAGGCTTTGACTCTCTATTTGTGCTCACACACACTTGCCTTTTACCACTCTAGTCCTCTCCTTGAAGTCCTATGAGATATAAGTGACAAATCTTGGAGTTTACACAATGTAACAATCAAAATCACACAATCCTCAAATCACTAAAATGTGGCATGAACCAACAAGAACAAAGAAGCAAGGAATGAGGAAGAAACACAAAAGGAATTAGGTAGCACAAAGGAAGCAAGTTTTGGCCATAACAGAATTTTTCAAGGTGTGGCAAAAAATTTTCAAGGTATTCCAGTGAAAAACAGGGGAAAATATCAAGCAATTGCATCACACTTTGAATTCTAAGCTAGAATCATGCAATCCAACAAAAACATTTTGAAGTTGATTACAAAGGAAAAATGAATCAAAACAACCAACTAGTTAGACTAGGACTACATTAAAAAAATTGCAGAATTTTTTTTTGTTATGTTATACAACACTTGTTCTTCTTTTTTGTGATTTTTCTTTTGCTCTTATCTTTAATTCTTTCTTGTTTTCCTTTGTTTCTTTTCCTTTTCACACTTTTCTTTTCTTTGATTTTGCCTTTCCACTATTGTTTCTTCTTCTTTCTTATTTTTTTCTCAACACTTCTATCTTGTCCAAATTTTTTTTTTATTTTGTTTTTCCAGTACTTAGCACAACTTTGAGGACCTCAAAGATACTTAAATGCAATCATAATTAGCACAAATCAATTTCCAAGTGTTTGCACTTAAAATGAATATGTCTATAGTGCAAAATACAATCAAAATTAAACTAACACTTCGGCTAGGTAGAGGAAACAGGGGATAATAGGGGAAAGCAAGCAAAACTTGATGAAATGGATAGGCAAATGGCACCAAGCCACACTAAAATGAAGCGTAAATCAATCCCACACTAATTGACAAACAAACAAAAAAAGCAAAGGACATTCAAACAAGTCATCAAACACTTGGAAAGCAATCAATAACACGAAGAAAATTTTGCAAAAATTTCAGTAGAACCTTCAATAGATCAAGCAACATAATGAAATAGATATAGCAAGAAATAAGTAGAAAAATTTTATTCAAACCATGTTAACATCGAACACTTAATGTGCACAAAAGAACACAATTTTTTTGACCAAATGGAGCACCAAAACAAGCAAAAATCAAACTAACTTGCTCAAGCAGAACTGATGCTCGTTGATAGCAAGAACAACAAGCAATTGGAATTCAATTAGACAACAAATGATCAAGAAATTTAGCTAAAAAATGTACACCAAAAATTAAAGGCATACAACATAAAATTGGAAGTGAAACTAAAGCAAAAGCAAGGGAAAATTGAAAAGAAATCACCTGAATTGGAAGAGCTGAAGATATGATACTAAATTGATGTGATCTCCTATGGATACCCATAGACCTTCTCCAATTTAGCAAATTCAGCACCAAAATTGAAAGGAAAAGGATGATATTCACACCACACTCTCGATAGGAAAAAGAAAAGTGATAAGTGATGAAGTTAAATGCCACAAAGAATAATCTCTTTAATAAGTCTTCAAGTTCTACAAGAATCCTAGAAGAGAAAGTTCTCAAGAACAAACACTCTTCAATTTCTCAAATTCATCAAATCTCCATGGTTTAGGAAACATGCCTCCCCTTTTAGCATTTAGGCTCACTAATGAGCTGGATTACAAGTCGTAAACAAGCCCAACTAAACATCCATTCAATTGGCCAAACAAATAAACTAATTTGGTCCTAAACATGGCCAACTCATCCACCAACACATGCAAGCTGATAAAACATCAACCAACTAGCCAAAAATATAAGCTTGAACACAGCCCAAAAACAAAACAAACCCAAGTCTTACTTCAGGCAGAAAAATGAGGAAAATAAAAGAGTCAAATAGGCCAAAAACAAAGCCATAACAAGGTCAAAGATAGCCTATAACAAAATATAAAATAACAGCCCAAAAATCTATACAAAAATGTCTAAGGGTGATGGCATATGGCTATCCCAAAATAGCTAGCTACAAGGTCTTCCAATATAGCTCTCAAGTGAATGACAAAACCTCTGAGCACATGACACTTGAACCTCCGAGCCCAAACCCCTCTTATCCGCTCCAAAATGCATGACAAAGTCCTTGGATTGCTTTTCCCATCTTCTTAGCCCTTGCCTTTATCACAAGTTCACGTGGTACTCGTAAAGCTCTTTAATGATCCTTGGGTTAATCCTCCATGTTCTCATCAATGATTCCTGGGAATATAATATTTAAGAATGTCATATTACTATGTTTAATTCAATTACAAAGATTCCTAAAAATGTTATAATATTGTGTTTTAAAGGCCAAATCCAATGTGTCCATTTAACACTGCTAGTGATAGATAATGATGGGTAATAATGTACGATGGTAGGTAGTGGTAAACGATGATCAATAGTAATGATCAATAACGATAAGTATTATTGAGTAGTGTTCAACAATAATAAATAATGATTAATGATGATAGATGGTGATAGAATGAGACAACAATAGTGGTAATACCTTAATAGAAGAGCGGGCAATATTATCCTTTATACCACTAAAACATTCTTATGGGAATGCACAATATCCAAAAATCTTAATCTTTCTTAATTTTAAATCAAATATGAAAATTTAAACATTATTAAAAATATAAGAATGATACTATAAACTAAACACCAAATAAATAATAACATAGGGTTCTTAGCAAAAAAAGAAGGCCGAAGATCCCGAATTCTTGTGAGTGGCGAATACCTCAATGTCAATCATTGAGTACAAGACATTTCATCGGGAAGGTCGCCTATTTCAAACCATATTCGAAATTGAATGGAAGGAATTTTTCAAGAGAACATACATTATCCCTCGTTATATTGGGCATCGGTAGACCAAAACTTGAAAAAGGCCTAATCTTCTTTGTAGACATTTTTTCAAGTTATGCATTTAAGTGATTCAATTAACAATTTTAGAACTAATAAACTCTTCTCAAATCCATCATGCGTATATCCATAAATGTCATTGTCTCCTAAACGCAGAGTTTTGGCTTATTTGGTTCTCATTAGCATAAATCGGTCTTCCATCCCATTCGAGTTCATATATTAACACATGAAACTTTCACTATAAAAATTAAAAAGCATGATTCTGGAAATTCACGATCAATTAAACTTCAAGTAAAACTTGCAAAAAAGTTGAACCAGCAAGATTAGCAACTAGTACAAACAAATCTGCTCCCAGTTTTCTTGTCTGATTTAGAGAACTGATCAAGTTAAAAACATTTCAACTCCAAGCTCCAATAACATGATATCCTAGAGATCAATTAACCGAAAGGGTGCGTCGCTTGTATCGAACCATAACTTTTCCCTTGACACCCACAACCATGGCATTCCAATCAATCTCTGGAAAAGGTGACACCAGCTCAAGCTCAAAATTCCTCAGCAAATGACTCCAAATAGCCTTTATCTGCAGATATGCAAAGGGCTCACCAAGGCATCCGTGCCTGCCGCCTCCAAATGAAATGTATGAGAATGCACCTGTCACCTTGTCCTCATCTCTCCCAGCAGCAAACCTGTCAGGATCATACCTATCTGGATCCTTGTAAATATGAGGCAGTCGGTTTGCAAAAGCCGGTGATGTTGCAACTATATGACCCTTTGGAATGTCATATTCTTTGCCCTCTCGAGTTGTGACACTAAAATCACTGTGTGAGCTTCGCAGCAGCATAATTAGTGGAGGGTGCAGCCTCAAAGCTTCTTTAATGCACCGATACAAGACCTCCATTTCAGCTAGAACATCATGATCAATTCTATTTCCATGCTTTTCCATCAGATTCTTTTGCTCATCCAACACACCAGAAAGATACTGTTTGTTGCAGAGGAGGTATGCTCCAGTCCAAGTGGAGGTAATCGAGCTAGTGTGCTGTCCAGCAAAAAGTGCTGCAATGAGCAAGCCAGTGATTTCAGCATCAGTTGTTGGGCGTCCATCTTTGTATTTTGAGTCAATGAAGCACTGTAGCATGTCATTCTCACATTTTCCAGTTTGTTTCCGGGAAGAGATGATGCTTGCAAAGATTTCTGCAAGCTTCTTACGTGCTTTATCACGGCGACGGTGTGCAGGGATGGGAAGGTACGGAAAGAGGACACTAATGGGAAGCATGCCATTGTCAAGGTCATGGAATAAGATAGAGACATCATCAAAGAGCTTATCTCGAACTTCTTGGCCCAAGAGACACCTACTGGCTGTCAAAATGATCAGATGTTCAAGTTCATACTTCAAGTCTACCTCACCACTGGATCCCCATTTTGAGAAGTAGTCCTGCAAATGAAGTTCATATATGGGAAAAAATGGTCTTACTATCATTATCGGGGGAAGGGGGTATTTCCATCAATGACAAGGGAACACGGAAGAACAAATAGGACACAAAACACTGAAGGCTAACCAAGTTTCGCATATATTCAAGTGACAAAAACTGAACACTAAGCATCTCACAAAGCATCTCACAGGAAGTAAGATTCTTAAGATTATGAAAATAACTAAAATAAAGAAAGAGTATAATATTCAGACCTCCCCTTTGTTTGAGTTAAATTACACACACTTCCCCTCTAGTTCTAAAATATGAACTTTAGTCCATTTAACAGTCACTATTAAGGATATTCCTTAAAATATACTTTGATTACAACTCATTTGATTTTATATGAATTTTTTCAGACTGAAATTTTAAATATCAAAAATGCCCATCAATTTTGAGGCAAATTCTGAATTTCTCGTTTGTTCTGCAAAGAAAAACACCGCTCCTGGTTTTTTTTTTTTCTCCCTTAGATGTAGATGATTTCTTCTTCTGTTTGCATTGCTTCTTGTTGAATAATTGACAAGAAATTATAACCGTCAGCCAGCACTGTTAAATAACTGACGGCATTACAGATCAACTATATATTTCAAATTCACAATTAGCACCTCAGTTGTTAAATAGTTGAAAAATAACACTTCTCTTAATTGAAAGCAAACCAAGCAGTGAGTCACCTTACGCCATAAGTGAAACAAAACAAATAATAAGAGAAAGGTGTTATCTTTATTTAAACTCAGTAAATACTTGCCTCGGCTTCGCTAACCATCTGATCCACGTAACCCTTGAGTTTATTGACCCTAAGAGCCTCCGTAAAGAACCGGAACTGCTCCTGCCTCACGGAGTAATCAACATCAAACACCACTCCAGGGCCAAAAGTTGGCACATTGAACTGGTAAACCTCCTGTTGGCTAAGATCAGTTTCAGAGGCCTTAAAAAAGTGAGCTGAGACTTCAGGTCCAATCAAGAATGTAATGTTCTTATGAAACAATTTCAAGGTGAAGACACTGCCAAGCTTTGGGTATTCTTCTCGGAGCATCACAATGGGACCTTTCAGGAATCGGATCAACCCACCAAACAGTGGCCAGGCTTTCACAACAGGAGGCAGACTCCTTTGGGATTTGGGTATCAAAAACGCTGAAATAAGCTTGGCCACAACTATGGTGGCCACGATGAGCAGGCCAGTGTTTAAAAACGCTCCTTCTACTTCCATTGATATGTTCTGTAATCAGATATCTTCATCAGTTCACGAGTAACTCATTCAACTCAACATATACCAGATTGAAGCCAAAAATAAAATAAACTATCATAATCAGGATTCTTAATAGCCGCTAAATCGCAACATTGCAAGCAAATTGCTATTGCAAATCGCAATTTAAATTCATAATAAATAGCATGGATATGAATTGCTGTAAATTGCACCGATTGGACGGATACAACGGATACGAAATGTAGAACTAATACAGAGAATTTCAACGACACAACAAAATATCCATATAAACAACATGAATCTAGATCTTTCGTTCAGATTTTACCTCAACAAAGAATAATCAAACAAATCACAGCTACAATCCAGCTCCCTCGTGGACTCAATGCAGCGACATAGGCTTCTTCAAGTGAAATTTGAGCAAATGACGGACTACTATTCGGATCCCAAATGAGTAAAGAGAGTGAGTGAGAAACTGGAAGAGTGATATGAGAGAGAATGAGTGGAAAACAAAGGTTTTATAGGGGTCCGAGTTGGGGCGTGGCATAGCTGGCTCACAGGACCGGGGTTTTGGAATCTGGGTTCTTTGAACCAAAACTGTGGGAGCCTCACGGAGCAGTTTGTGGCCAATATGAAATATCTGCCATCGTCACGTGAGTAACTTCTAACAACTTTGGCTGATTTATACAAAGCAAAAGAGCACAAATAAAGGGAAATAATATATTGGCATAAGAATCTCAATGATATAAATTATCAAAAGAAAATTGGCTAAAATTTTGGCACCCGTTAGAAAATTCATACTTTTTTTTTTAACTTTAGGTTAATGAAACTTTATATCTTTTTACTTTCTTTTATAATTTTGTTGTTACACTTTTTTTATAATCAAGTACTTAAATTTAATTTCATTTGTAATTAGGTCATTACAATAATCCATTTGAATATATTAATTTATAATTATCTAATGTGATAAACATTTGTTGATTTATATAATTATGTTATAACATAAAAATGAAAAAAAATAAAACACCAATTATAAAAATATTAAGACAATCAGCAATCATAATTTTAATTGTGTACATTTTTTTAATGAATTCGATTAGATCATATCCACCTAAACGTTGGTTTTAAATCATAATAATTTGTCGTTGTTGTCACGATAAATAATGTGCATAGAAAATTAATTACAAATATATAAACTTTAAAAAATTAATTACATTAAATAAAAAGTATGATTTGGGTTAGTTTTAATATTTTTCCTTTGCTTTTTATGTCCCTGTCTCATCACCAGGCCAGCGTCAGTGAGAATTCACATGACAGTTACAGATTTTTAGTGTTTATTTTTTATTAAATTATTAAAAATTTTCCCTTATATTTTCTCTTAATTATGCATTTAATTTTTCTTCTATATTTAACCTCAATATCATCTTTTAAATATATTTTCCTTTAAATATAAAAATATTCATTATACCTATTTATTTAATCAAATAATATAAAATTATCCATTATAACACTATTATATCATGAACTTTTCCATCTTTACACATATTGTTAAAAAAATTTCCCTTATATTTCTCATAATTATGCATTTAATTTTTCTTCTGTATTTAACCTAAGTATCATCTTTTACAAATATTTTCTTGAAAATATAAAATTATTTTCGACCTCGACTAAGTCCAAGAGGTCTGGCACGTTGAGAATGAGCACGCCAAGTCCGGCACGCATATTTGACAGTTTACCCTACGCGAGCTCGCTTATAGACGACCAACAGTAATCCTAAGATAGAAACGGCTCATGAGATGAAGCACACCACCTGGATGAGAGTTCAGTGAGATGGAGTATCACACAGGCTTATGTCAGGTCTCAAATCCAACAAACACGTGGGGCCCACCCACAGAAATTAGTTTGCAAAAGTCAAATTATAGAAGTTCATATTGTCTTGTACATTTAATATTTAATGTAACTTATTCACAGCATGCAAAATTACTATTATAACCTCCCCAGCCTTTATGAATAGGAAGAGGGAGATCACCATAAGTGAGCTAAGATTAATATACTAAACTCTGTAAAATTTTCTTTAGATTAATAAAAGTTACCATGGACGTAGGGACCAGTACCGTCTGGTTTTAACCGAACCATGTTAAAATATTGCATGCCATTGCTATTCTTCCTCTTCATCATCTTTAGTATCTTCCTCATCTTTTATTTTGTTAATCGAAAAGCAGTTTGGGGTTTAAAAACTGATCTCAGTTTACAAGAATTTGGCCTAACCAGATTTCACCATTAATATTTTGGCGCTAGAAGGAGGGCCCCTCTATTTTCTAGTTATTCATCTCTATAGCTGCAATGGTGAAAGGAAAAATCACCAAAGCTTCAAATGCTCTAGCTCACACACTAGAAGGTCATGTATCTACAACAGACTCCTCCACTGCCCCCGTCATAGGCGTTGCTACTGGCTTGCCCCCAGCTGGCTCTTGTTAGCCTAGTACAGTTGTCAACGGGATTGATGGGGCACAAACCTAGCATCAGCGCCAAGAAAGGTTGGAAAATATGATGGAAGAATTGACTAGAGAGGTCACAATGCTAGCTCAAGCACAAGCTCAAAGTGTGTAAAGGCAAGCCAAAGTCATTGCACCTGGAAACATTCACTAGTAACAACAGGCAGGATGTTTAAACAAAACCAACCAAGCACATTCCATAAGTTGCTGCTCTCGCGACCAGGAAAGTCAAAGGAGCCTACGTTCTTCCCACCAACAATCTAAGGCACGGGACCTGTTGGTGGAAGAATTGTTTCAAAAGATGAAATAGTTCAAGGATTGTTTTCAAGTTCCAAATGATCGAGCTTGATATGAGAAAAGGTTGCCATTTATTGAAGAGATCGAAATGTATCCTCTTCCTCTTAAGTTCAAAATCCTTACGATCTCACTGTATGATGGGGATAGCGATCCATATGACCATCCAGATGGACCTCTAGATAATTGATCCCCTGATCAAATGTCATGCCTTCCCAACTACACTAGGGGGCTTGCCCCGATCATGGTTTAGAAATCTCCCAGCTCACAGTATAGGCAGTTGGGAAAGTGTTAGAAGAGGTTCATTGACTAGTACCGAACGTTGAAAAGGTAGCTCGTGCTACCTTGCCACCTCGTTACGATTTTTCAGCGTAAAAATGAGTCTTTGAAAGACTATATCGCCTAGTTTAGGCATGAGATTAACAGTGTGGATAATGCCTCAGACGAGTGTGTTCTGACAACCATCTCTATGGGACTTCGCAAGGATGCAAAACTATATAAGAGTATTTACAAGTCTCCTGTCAGTGACTTGGGCTAGTTTTATGAGTAGGTCGCCAAGCAAATCAAATAGGAGGAAACCTTTAGTTTGAAGAAGTCCGAGGTGAACAACTTTGGTCAGAGTAAGAAAAGGAGTAATCATGGAAATGGAAAAGGTAACTCCAATTTCCAGCTTGCTAAAAGGAGTAGGGACGATCGACCCCCGAGTCTAGGTTACCATGATAGTTACAGCATCTTGACAGAAACCCAAGACAAGATCTTTGCAATGGAAAGGGATAGAGAGGATTTTAGAAAGCTTTAACCCTTAAAAACTCCCAGCAAGTCTAGGAGCAATTGGGGCAAGTTCTGTGCCTATCACAATGAGTTTAGGCATTCTACCTTGGAATGTTGGGCGCTTAGGGATGCCATTAAAGACCTTATCAAGAGAGGTCACTTGCGAGATTATGTTGTGCAATCTTCCGAGCAATAGTCTGGTCAATCCAAGCAGGATCCTGAATAAGACTAGGCTCCCACAATGAGGACTATATTACTGAATTTTGTGATATGATTTCAAAATTAATAAAAGCATTTCAAATTTCTATACTGATCTTTGAATAAATTTTTCAATAGATGGCTGCACAAGAGGCAAGCTATCCTTATTTCCAAGCACGAGATCTCCCACTCTTTTATTTGACCACAAGATCGGCCTGGGCACGAGATCGTTCACTATTTTATTTGGCCACAAGATCGGCCCGGGCACGAGATCGCCCACTTTTTCATTTGGCCACAAGATCAGCCTGGGCACGAGATTACCCACTCTTTTATTTAGCCACAAGATCGGCCTGGGCATGAGATTGCCTACTATTTTATTTGGCCACAAGATTGGCCCACGCACAAGATTGTCCACTCTTTTATTTGGCCACAAAATTGACCCGGGCATGAGATTGACCGCTCTTTTACTTGGCCACAAGATCGGCCTGGGCACAAGATTGCCCACTCTCTTATTTGGTCATAAGATCAACCCGACCACGAGATCGGCCACCCAAATTGGGCACAAGATTGCCTCTTTTTTTAGCACAAGATTACCAGGGCACACCTTACATATGACCCATTGCTTGTAGCCCTCATGGGGCCTAATGCTCGCATCCCTCATGCGATTTTACTCATACATTACCTATCTGTGAGACACTTCGCTTAAGCTTATTACATGTGGAGAAGTGTGATTGATTGGCTATATGGATATTTCATTTTACTGTGAATTGTAAGAATTTATGTTTTCATCTATGATACACAGAAAAGTTTAATACAACATACAAGAGTCATGAAGAAAGATTTATTTATTAATAAGCCTCAATGAGGTACATTTACATCATGAAAATCAAAATACAAGTTAATCTAGCCTATGTTATGGAAGAAAGATTGGCGCCTTAGAGAAGAGCCCTAATCAGCAGAAGTGATTTCAACTCTTTCCCTTGCCGCCCTCCTTGGTTCAGAACTCCTTTCCAGCTCTCTACTTAGTACAGAAGATTCAAAGAAAGAAGGTTAGAGTAGCTGGAAAGGTTTAACCCCATGGCAAAACTATGACGAAATAATCCAAGATCTACGAGAGATCTTCCCTCATTCTCAAAGAACGAGAATTACCTGAAAAGGCTTCCTATACAACAGACCATGCACATCTCTCTGGAAAAGCAGATCACCTGAAGTATAGTAGGCTTATCTAAAGTACTTATTAGTTCACTCAATGAAGGAAGGGATCCCCTCCCCATGTTTATATAGAGCCAGCTCGGTCTCACCGGAGAGTCCAAATACACTTCCAACTACTCTTTCATTAAATGCCTTATAAGAAAATGAGGCTAACTCATCAATTTATTAATTGCCATGAAAGAAAACCAGGTTGACTTGGCAATAGTCATGAGGCACGTATCATAGGAAGTATAGCTCGAAACAGATGAAACGACATACTCAATGAAGACTTTGACTACACAATATTCTATGAATGAACGACTTTTGGCAAATTTCAACTCCTAGCCTGTAAAGCAAGTTGAGAGTCAGGGGACTTATGTTATAGGTAATTTTTAGCCTCGCAAAGTAGAGCAAAAGCTAAGTCCAAAATGTCCAGCTCGCTGAGAATAAGGACACTAAGTCTCGACATGCATATTCGATAGCTGACCCTGCGTGAGCTTGCTTCACTATAAGTGGGCTCGACCTGGCTGGCCGAAGGCCAGCAACGACCCCAAGCTAGAAATAACTTGTGAAATGAAGCACACCACCTGGATGAGAGTTCAGCGAGATGGAGTACCAGATAGGCTTACGTCGGGTCTCAAACGTAGCAGACACATAGGGCCAGCCCGCAGAAAGTAGTCTGCATGAGCCAAATTATAGAAGTTCATATTGTCTTGTACATTTAATATTTGATGTAATTTATTCACAACATGCAAAATTACCATTGTAACCTTCCCAGCCTCTATAAATAGGAGGAGGGAGATCACCATAAATGAGCTAAGATTAATATACTGAAACTTTGTAGAATTTCCTTCAGATTAATAAAAGTTACTATAGATGTAGGGACCAGTACTGTCTGATTTTAGTCAAACCACGTTAAAATATTGCATGCCATTACTGTTTTTCCTCTTCATCATCTTTAGTATTTTCCTTGTCCTTTATTTCATTAACTAAAAAGTAGTTTAGGATTCAAAAACTAATATCAATTGACAGGAATTTGGCAGAATCAAATTTCACTGTCAACAATACCTTTTTTTTTTAATAAAATAATATAAAATTATCCATTATAACACTATCATATCATAAAATTTTCCATCTTTACACATATTATTTTAGTTTATAATCTCCTTATATATAATTTGAAATTAATTAATTTTCAAGTATTTGATCATCATTTTCCGTATAAAAGAGATACTTGTGTTTACAGTCAATATTTGAATATAACAACTCAATTATAAATTAAATTGCATCACATATAATACTGTCTTTCAAAAATTTACTACCCTATGTGACATTTAAATTAATGAGAGCTAACTATAAACACTAATAATGATTTATTTAAAATTTACATGATGTAACTATAATTCAATTTGATTATATATACAATTTTAAAAAGATTATTCCTGGCATAGATGTTAAAATAGAAAGATTATTTAATTTCATTTTGGGCTTTATGTGTTAATCACTATCATTACTAAATTTTAGGAGGGCCCAAATGGAACGGTAGTGTGCCTATATCATGATTGATCTCAATATAATTAGAATGTGCAAGTTAGCACCACTTAAGAAGAATTAATAACATGCAAAAATTAATTGGGAATGCTTAAGATGAGAAAATAAATATTGGTAAGTATAATATCAAGTAATGAAGAATTAGATGAAAGTAGATGATTGTGTAAGATTTCAAACTTTGATGGAGTTATAATTGTTGGGATTTTTTAAGCTAAAATGGTATAATAATGCACATAGTTTTGAATATATTTAAAGATAAAACTAGGATTAATAATTTAATATGAATGAATAAAAAAAATTTAATGCCAAATAAAGTGATAAGCAATAGCATGTTAATTCTACTTTGAATAATTAGTGTTCCTTCAAGTTTATCTAATAAAAAGTTGCCTCAAAAGATTTTATGATTATCACAAAAAAGTGGAGATAAAAAATATAGATTCTTTAATAATAATAATAATAATAATAATAATAATAATAATAATAATAATAATAATAATAATAAATTATACTAAAATTATTTAAATTTTCATAAAAGAGTTTAATCATATAATTGAAGAAATATGAAAATTAATTTTGGCATTAAATAGTGATTTATAAGTGCCATTAGAAAGAAGAAATGAAATTTGGAATTAGCATGGTTTGATTTTTGTCCTTAGTGTAATAGTGTGTAATTAGGGGTATCAAAATGGATAAATATTCATCAATTCATCCAATCCATTTATCTGTGAGTCAATTTAAATCCATCCATAATATTTAGTAGGTCATGGATTGATGTGATACTTATCTATTTCATAAAATGGTCATTAAAGATTCATTCATGAATATTCATAATCTATCCAATTAAATTTTTTATTTAAAAAATAAAATTAATATTTTTAAATAAAAAATATTATATTAAATTAAATAAAATAAAAAATAAAAAATGTCAAAATTCAAATATAGTTGCACACGCTGATAGACCTGACAATTATGATCCCTATCAATTTATCCGTCCATATTAGTTTCTGGATAATTATGTTGACCCTATTAAACAAGGATCATATTGGATCAGCCCATAGTTCACTATTTATCTATTTATATTTATGTTTAACATTTTAATAGGATAAAAAACACGTCTTTTGAAAGATAGAAAAGATGGTATGTTTAGCATTTTAGTTTTTGTAAAGATACATACAGTTGAAAATTTTTCAAGAGTCAATTAATATTAGTTTATATTATATATTTACCTTTAGTTTTTTTATTTAAATATTAGTGATAAATCATTTGTTTTAGTAAATTTTTAATTTTTTTAAAAGAAATGTCAATTTCAGATAAGGTGTACTTTTTTTTTTATTCTAGATATTTCAAATTTTAGAGAAATTCTAATTTTAGGTCACATTTATTCAATTTTCATTTTTATACATATTATATGTGTAATATATATAAAAAAACTTTTGAGAAAAAAAGGGAAAATGTGACAATAAAAATATTTTAATCTTAGTTTATTAGTCTCTTCAAAATTTTTTAATAATGATAATAAAATATAATTGTAATAATAAAAAAATAATAAAAATAAAAAAATAGAATAAAATAATGTAAAAATAATTATTATTAAAATAATAAATAGATGGGTTAGATTAGATTCTTTATATATGAATTATAAGTCAATTTATAACTTATATAAAATTATAATTAAATCATAAATATATAAATAAATTCTTATAAATCCATGCATTGGTGATATAATCTAAATCTATTCAAACCATCATTTAATTGTCTCTAGATGTAACCGGAAATTATTGGCCTTATTTGTAAATTGAAGGGAACGAAGGACATCTAATCGAAAGATTAGAAGGAGAGATTGTACAGGTTGCCCACTCCAACCATTCAACGGATGAGATTTTGTTAAGAGAACATCCATTTTAAGATTTGTCTATATTATGGTGCCCCTCATTTAAAGGAGGAGCTTAGAATCCTCCAATTTTATATCACAAAAATTTTATGAAAATGTTAACATTCAAGGGATATATTGTAACCTTTTGTTATAAAGTTGTAAAAAGTGTGTTAACTTATTGTAAAAATTGCAAAAAAAAAAATGTATCATTATGAATTCGTGCACATGCTAGGTTCCATCTAATCCAATAAAAAATTGAAATTTATAAAAAAAGATATTTCTAAATAAATATATTTTTTGAAAATAAATATATTTTTTATTGTTTGAATAACATAAGAGAAAATATTTTCACTTATTTAGTATATAAAGACAAACTATTTTCTTTTATTAAAAAAAATTATCAAACATACAAATTTCATCTTTAAGATTATGCTACACAGTAATCATTTTGTTATTAGAATATTTTTATGATAGTAATCAATAAATCTTTATTAGTAAAAATAAAAAAAATTATGTATATTTTGTGTTAAAAACAACATTCAAAAAAATATTCAAATATTTTTTTTTAATACTCAACATTTCTTCATGAAGTCAATACATACTCAACTAACTTTAGCCAAAATTATTAACTATATTTGTTAACTCTCTTAATTGTCCAATTACTTTTCCGCACAAATTTCAATATAACTGTTAAATATTAGCATTTGTTAGAATGGAAGGACAGATGGAAGATAAGAGACAAGGGAAAGAGTAGTAGAGGAAGGGAATGATAGATCTAGATGGAATAGAGGAGCATACAGGACAGAAAGAAAAAGACATGAGAGGGGGAAGGAAAAGAATGAGAGAGAAATAAATGGGTGAGAGAAGAGAGAAAATGGTAGAGAGAAAAAGATAGGATAGAAGGGGTATATAGAGAAAGATAGGAGAGAGAGGAGTAAAAAGAGTGTAACACTCCATATGATTAACCTGATTAAACTTGAACATAGGTTTGGTAGGCTAGCCTAAAAGGTCGATGGGTCAATTCCCAAGGGTAGACTAACCTGTTGATTGATTCACTAGGACCATTCAATCAGCTAGTGTCAGGTCAGATAAAACTTGATACACGAGATTCAAGGACATAAAATCCTAATGCAATCAAGAGGTCCTTTAAAGTTAAAACCTTGTCAAGAAGAAATCCCAACGCATCCCTGATTTGAAATAAAAAATTTGAGGTAATTCGATCGAATTGAATATAAATCCTAGTGCAATCAAAAGGTCACTAAGAGTTAAAACCTTGTCAGGAAAAAGTCCTAGTGCATCCCTGATTTGAAATTGAAAATTTGAGATAATTTGATTGAATTGAATACAAATCTGAGTTTGTATTATCTCATCTTTGTATTTCATTATATTTTTGTTTGGTAAATTTTGCTTAGGTCATGAAATATTGCCAGTTGTGTGAGTTAAGCATAGGACCAAAGGAATTATATATCCATTTAATAATATTTCAAATTTAACCAAATGTTTTTTATATGGGGAAGTGGGAAAATTAGACCTAAACAAATAATTGTTTTAAATGAATTTAGAAATAACAATTATATATGCATGATAGATTTATGTTGTGCATAAAATGTCATAACTAGTGATAGAACCATTATAAGACATGGACATGATTATGATACTAGAATAGTCAAAGAATAACCAACAAGGAATTAGATCATGTTACAAAGTGGGAAACATAATTGTTGATTGATTTATGTATTTTGCTAATTGATTTATGTGTTATGTATGATTTATTACTTGTATGTATAGGTAGAATTAGCTTATAGCGTAATATAGAATAGAACTACATTATAATTGGATATTCTTAGAGATTTAACTATATATGTTTTCATGAAACACGATCCCATTCTTTCATGATATAAGATTTTCAAGATTATCATATATACTACATGAACTTTAACATTGTTCGAAACTTTATTTTTATATTTTCAAATTAAATTATTTCAAAATTTTATGTTTTTTTAGATTTTCATGAGTTTTTTTTGTGAAAATGTCATTTTTATAAATAGCATTTATTTTGTAATTATTTTATTATTTTAAAACTATTTATTTTATAAACATTTCAGACACATAACATGTCTTTCGAACTCAAAACTATTTCTTCAAAAAAAAAACTTATTTAAGTTGATTGTCCCATAATTTTCATGAAATTCTTATATGAAATTAGGATTATGTTATAAAGAGTATATTTCCATAGGAACTTTATGAAGAATAAGTTAATCAGTTTATTATAAGTAAAGAGTATGATTTAATAGGAAGATCCATGGATGTAGAAAAATATTTAAGAGATGATTGTGTATGTGAACTGGCACAAACTAAGTTAGATTTGGAAGACCTATATGCACGAGGAAATAAATCTTATGATTTTTTTATCATTGGGGATAATAACTCATGATTCATGGTACAATGTAGGAGGGCATACTTTACACGATATGTTGTTCAGGGCATACAGCATTTCAATCATTGCTTCTTTCATTGATTAATAGTGTTAGTATAATTATGTATGATATATCTTACTAGGCCGGTAAAACTCACGAAATGAGTATATATACATGATGGATAACCAGAAGGTCCTATGCCTTAACATGGTAAAGTGATCATTACTCATTATTTATTTGATTGACCATATAGTCCCACACTTACTATATTAAGACATCCTTCCATAAAATTACCATAGTGTCCTTGTTTGATAAATACATGTTGACATGATATATGATATAAGATAAGATTTCAAGTTACACATTATCACTAGAGAAAGATTATGTAAGACTAGAAAGATAGAAAGATTAAAGTTGCATGTGAATGATTTTTCATATATAATATATGATATATTCTAAGGCATATGAATATTATATATATATTTGTATGACCAAAATGTTTTTAACCTAACAATGTATTGGGAATTTTCTTTTCGCTAAATACTTAGGTTGTACTCACATATTCCTTTAACAATTTCATGTTAATGGAATCATTGAGGATTTCTTAACTAGAGGAGAATCCTCAATTTATATGTGTATGTTATCAGGGATGTGGATCCCTTGATTATTTTTGGTAATTTTTGTTTGACCAACCACACAAAGGTCCAAACAAGTTATAATTTCTATTTTATGGAAAGCTTATGATTATTTTCAAAGCTTAGAAAATATTCCATGAAAATGATTTTTTTTATTAAAATACTGCATATCATGAAGTTTAACTTAAAGGCATCAAATTATATTTTCATCATTGTTTCACGATTTTCAAAATAACTAAGGTCTTATCAACAAAATGTACTCATAGGTTCATGGGTCACCACCTGATGATTCATACCATTATATCCTTGAAATTTAGGATGTGACAAAGAGAAATATAGGCGAGAGAGAGAGAGAGAGAGAAGAAAGGAAAGTAAAGAGAAGGGGAGTGAAACTATATAATATATGATAATTTAGAAAAGTGTTTTGTAAAATTTGAAGTTATTTTCTCCCAAATATATTATCATTTTCTATTGACCAACTTTCTTATTTGCTCAAAACATAGAAAAGCTAGGAAAACAATTTCCAAAAAAGAATTTTCTTCTCAAACAAATGGACCTTATGTATAACTTTGTAAGAATAATTATCCAAAAAAATTAAGAATGTAGTTGTCACCCCAAATAAAATTGGGTGTATCTTTGGATCCATTTATTTTGATAGAAAACATCTTCCGTAAGAATAACATTATATCCTTATATTTATAGTTATAAAATATTAAAAAAAATATAAAAGGATCTTTTCATTTGATGTTGTATGTGAGGAGTATGTTGAAAAACAATATCCACTTCTTCAAAGAATAAGTTATTTTTCCATGATATCACGGTACCATCACTACAAAAAAAATGTAGTTTAGCTATCAAAATTTTCGATCACTAAAAATTCAATTTTGGTCGCTGATGGGTTTAGTGACCGAACAACGACCGAAAATTTGGAGTCACTAAAAGCCTAGTCGCAGACCAGTCAGCAACTGAAATTGGACAGTCGCTGAATTTAGCGACCGAAAATAGTGATGACAAATTCGATCGCTAATATAGTCCTGATTTGGTTGCCATTTTTTGCATTTTTTGCGATCAAAATTTTCGATCACTATTTCGGTCGTTAAATTACTTATTTTTGCCACTCATCATTTTGGTCGCTATTTTGGTCGCTAAAACACATATTTCTACCCCTCAT
This sequence comes from Saraca asoca, assembly GCA_026873985.1. Classification (NCBI taxonomy): domain Eukaryota; kingdom Viridiplantae; phylum Streptophyta; class Magnoliopsida; order Fabales; family Fabaceae; genus Saraca; species Saraca asoca. Next base: position 20,391 of record JANHAO010006875.1, read on the forward strand.
TATTTTGGTCGCTATTTCAGTCACTAAGCGAGTAAATGGCATAATTCAAAAACCAAAAGCACCTGTAGGTGAAAAATAAATAGTTAAATTTGTGAAGTAACAAGAAAGGTAAATCCGACACTTGTTCATTAGTATCCATTGAGTAGATCCTTTCCAATCACTACCACAGAAGCATTTTCATGACTGAGTACAAATGAATGGAAAACCTTAAATAGTCAAATTTGCTGTAACAATAGTCAAAATTTGTTGTAATAATAGTCATTTTATAGCAGCCTTATCATATTCCTAACATCCACCCTTATGCAGAGTAACTCCTTTATATTTCGTACATCCCCTTAACAAATCAGTGCTTTGTCGACGCAGAATATGCACAAACTGCTCCTTTGTGAAGCTAGTCCTCTGCACAAAAGATATGGTGTGGAATA
>JANHAO010006876.1:0-20799 GCA_026873985.1 Saraca asoca
CTCGTCTCCGGCGTGGATACCAGTGGAGGGAGGACGCGTGGACTCCTAAAGTGACCGGAGAAATCAAAGACTTCCGCTGTGTAAGGAGCAAGATTAAAGGTTGGTTTAATTCTCTCTTGTATTTCTTTAATTGAAACCTCTGCACAAAGGGAAATCTGGGGATTGGGTTCGGCCATTTTAGGGCTTCTGAAGAAAAATTTTTGAAATTTCCCTTTCTTGGCTGCACCTAATCTTACACCACTAGCAATCTACTTCCCCTTGCTTATCCTCCATTTCTTGGCAGGGGGCTGGAAGAGGTCGTAGCTCTAGCCATCTTAGTCATCTCATGAAGAGGAGTAGGAATTAGCTCAAGAAGAGGAAACGTCATGATCTCAAGAAGAGATAGATTTAGATTAGTAGGAGCAGTTGCAGTAGCAAAACCAAAAGGGGTTGCAGCAACCTCAAGCTCCTTAGTCACATTAGAGGGAAGACTTTCAAAGATAAGCTTCACCATTTCCTCATAGTTTTCAAAGCGAGCTGGCCCAATTTCCTTTACCCGACGAGCCCCGATCTCTCTAGTAAGCTCGACGTTCAACAATGGAGCTAACCCACAAGCTCAGAGGTCATCATTGTCAAACTTTTGATCGCTCTATAGACCGCTAGTAGTAGTAAATTAATGTAACACCTCAACCTCCTTCACTTTGAGTGATGGTTCCACCTTGCTAGCTCCAGCTACAAAAACAAGATAAAGTGTTGAAACAAAATGTGAAATTATAAGAGCTCACATGATCATAGCTCGCTTACCCAGTGTCAAAACAAAGTCAAAGTTGTGAAGGAAATGCAAAGATGGGCACGAGATGTAGAACCAGTGGGTCTTTTTCTGGACGACATTCGATTTACCCTTAGCCTCTCCTTGAGGCAGAGCCTTTTTAAACTCAGAATTTTGAGTTGAAAGATAATAGATCCTATCCAGGGAGCTCGTACTTCTCATGCTAAAAAGATGACATAAGACCCTCACGGATGGGAGAGGAAGGCCGCTCCTCAAATGTATGAGTGCCAAAGAAATAAGTTGGGTATAAGAATTTGGAGTCACCTGGGCAGGAGAAAGTTTTAGTTTATTTAACAAGTTAACAATGAAAGGATGAACTGGAAATCTGAGCCCTGCATTAAGGTGATAAGGGCTAATCATGATGAACCCTTGAGAAGGGTGAGCTACGTGGTGATTAGGAGAAGGTGCCATGAGACAACACCCTCTGGGGATACGAAAGCTTTCCACTATGCCTGTGAGCTCGCTCAACTCGATAGTCGAAGGATAGTGATCAAAAACTGAGTAGTCCAAGGAACCACCAGTAGCTCACAACCTCATACTAGGCTCGGGCTAAGGAAAGGGCTGTTTAGCAATCTCGCAACTCCTAGAAGCCACACCAACAGAGGGGTGCATCGGCTCCTCACAGCTAGCCGAGGATTTAGGCTCAACACTTCCAATCCGATGATCAAGATGCTTATGGGCTGCCAGCTATGCAAAATATAAAGAAAAGAGGGAACAGGTCAAGCCACTAAAGCCAAATCCTCCCAAAATAACTATCCAAACAAGAATTCTCTATGCAGCAAACCACAATGCACCCTGAACCACCGAGATAGACACTAAGACTATCAGAAAACCTAAAGAGGTTTAGCTAATAGAACCCGATTGGGGCACTAAATCCCTAGAGGGGAAGGGGAAGAAAATTTTAAATAGTGATCTATGAATTAGGGATTAGTAGATAAAACATTCGATAGTAAACTGATAGGGATTAAGCCAAAAAAACCCACAAAAATAAAAGATTGAGAAAGCTCACTATGACGAAGAAACAAGACAAATCCCTGAATGATCAACAAAAGAAAAGGCTTCTGATTAAGAATGATCAATACACTATTGTGGTAGAACAAGAATCGGTAGAGTCGGGGAATAGGACTGATAACCGCTACTCGAAAGTCTAAGGGACAAGGATACCAGGGCACAAAAATGTGAAGGGGATGGGTGCTTTGTGCCACTTTTAAAGCATTGACTTATCAACTGTTGGATCTAGAAGTTGGTCAATTGCCTGATATCTGACAATCCAAAAAAGTTCTCGGATATAGCCTTTGTGGAAATGGCAGTCCTAGGAAAATGTGTTCATTAAATGAGAATAATGATGACGGGTGCAAATAGGAATACAAAATGAAAACTCAAACGACAATATCACGCTCTCCAACCTTGATCAAGTAGATGCAACTCCTAGTTCGCAAAGCGAGTTGAGAGTTGGGAGGCTAATGTTATGGGTGGTTCCTTAGTATAGGATAAAATGAAATGAATCCAGCCAAAAAGGGCCTCAAATCACTCAGAAGTGTTAAGCTCGCAAAGAAGAGAGGTCGGCTTACTGATCGCGAGGATGGAATGCGAGACAAGCTCAAAAAATAAAAGCTCGCACTCGCCAGGCAGAACTAATCTCAGGTCGCTAAGAGGGGTAAGCTGATTTGAGATATTCACCTTGTGAGCTCGAGGATTAATCCATGGCACCACATGTCGCATGACCTATGTCCCAATCAAAGGAGCGGCCCCCGATCTCAGGGCATAGACAAGTCTAATCAGTAGCCTAGAGCACACCTTCCTAGCCGGCAGAATAGCCCTCAAGGGAAGACACCCATCTACAGACCTTGTAGACCTTATTGAGTAGAATCTAAATTGTCTATACGGAATAGCTACATGATGTAACTAGTGTATAAATTGGAAAATTACCATTGTAACCTTCTCTGCTTCTATAAATAGAGTTAGTAAATTGTAGAAAGAGGAGGAGGAAGAGGAAAAAGGGGAAACTCTGTAAAAATACTGAAAATGAGGCATGAGGGAAACCTTGTGTATTGCAGCTCCATCTGAATAGTGAAAACCACCACCTCAAAGGCAAATATAATTAGCATGGGCGTAGGGGTCAAACTGATTTTATCTGAACCACAATAAAAACGTTCTTGATGCCTGTTTTCCTTCTTTTTTACTCTTTTTCCTATCTATTCACTCGCTTGCAACTCATATTTTGAGTGTTGACTAAGATCTGGTTCCCTGAACCAGATTTTACCATCAACACAATATAATTTTGACTTTTGAAAAGCGTAAGATGAGTTCCTTTTTGCCTTTACATATATCATCACTAGACATTAATGCATAGAAATTGTTTTGGCTTACAGATTGCAATCTCTACCATAGGTTTTTGTTGTTTTTATTTCATTTTAACATGTATGGAAATATAAAAATATATCTATAAAGAAAAGTACAAATACAAATAATAACTTCTAATTAAGGACTGAGCCTATCAATTTTAATCCGTTTAAGAAGCAAGTCTATGTGGACTGGTCTGTTTAGTCTTGATTTATTTGTTTTACATCATTAACTATAATAATAATGAAAAATAATTTTTATTATAAAGTAATGGATACTATTTTTTACTGGACAGTCTCAAATGTAACATAAAATTAATAAAATATTTTAAATAATTTTAATTTTTTATAGCTATAAATATAAATGAGATTTTTTTTTATAAGAGATTTTTCGACATGATCACGAAATTTCCCCTCCTTTGTAATCTGGATTAAATTGCCCCTTCTTAACGTTTTAGCTTTAGGACATGATGGATGAATATGGTTTGTTGGTTGGGATCAACAGGATTGTTTATATTTGCTTTGAGGTTTGCAGATAACTTTTCAATCTAGTGATGCAATTTAATTCTTAATTTAAATAAATTTAAAATGGTATAATCTAGTCTTCGTGGTTAGAACTTAGAAACTAACAACTTCAATTCTGTTGGATTTGTGTTTTGTTTTTGGTGTGTTCCTTTTTTGATTTGGACCACATCACGTGCCATTGGCCTTTTCTGGCATGGGGCGTTGTGCTTTACCTATAAATACAACAAGAAATAGGATAGTAGAATTACGTTTGGGTTGCGTACTGTAGAAACGTGCTGATGTTTGTAAAATTACGTTATCTTGAACATAGGCCTACTATGTGACAAAATATGTTTTTGTGAGATAAGAAATACTCAAATATAAACTATTAGGTGAATAATGAGATATTTGAGAACATTTCTAAAGTTCATAACTTCAAGCTTTTTATGTCATTGTTGTACTAAAAAAAATTAAATACTCAAATAGAAATATTTATTACTTAGTTATATTACGATTGGGTGTGTGAAAAAGCTTATATATCTGACATTATTTTTTTTTAACGCTTCACACATTATTCTTTTTTTTTTAGCAAATGAAGCGCATTAGACAATATAAATACGAAAGGAAATTGATTGATTCAATTAATAAAAATTATTATATTTAATTATTGATATTTTAGGTTTAAACCTTACTGCAAAGAGTTATAGGATAATTATCGATGCGATATCATAGTAGCCCATTTCAAGTTATCAAACCTCTAAATTTTAATGGTAAAAAAATTTCCTTTTTTGTCTTATGAAATTCAATTTGTCTCAATTTCATTATTGTGAAATATTTTTTTATCAATTTTATTTCTATAAAATATTAATTTATCTGATTTCATTTCTAAATGAATAAAATTGAATAAATTAATCTCTGTACACACATTAACCAAAGGACAAGATCAGATAAACTAATATTTTACAAAAATAAAAATGAGAAAAATTAAATTTCATATAAACAAAGAAAACTTTCTTAGATTATATTGATGTGTGAAAAATGTGTATATATATGTATATTTATATTTATAACATCTTTCAACAGATGATGGGCTTTAGACAATACAAATACAAAACAAAATTCTCTAATTATAATATTCATTACATTTAATTATTGATATTTTATATTTAAATTTTACTATCAGTGATTTTAAAGTGTTAAATTATAAGTATCAATGTGATATCTTAGTAGTCCATTTTAAGTAATTCTAAATTTTTCTTGTAAAAAAAACAAAAAGAAAGAAAAGGTTAAAAACGTCCTTGGATGCTGCTGACGACTAACGAGGATGCGAACCTGAATGCCTAATGACCTCACCCTACATTCACCGCAACTAAACTGCAGATGACAAAATATATTATCTTCATTCATTGTGTTTATCGCACAAATTAAGTTGTTGGTACGTGCAAATAAAGCTTAATCACTTTTGTTGTTGTTGCCGAATTATTATTTGCAACTTCACTTGCAGACGAGGTTGTTCTTCAGATCCTTCCAAAGTAGAAGCTTTTTTGTAGAATATAAGAGGCAAAAAGAACTGTGCCGGCGATATTATATGAAGAATCACCCTTCGGATGATAGAAAGGCAATAGAAGAGCTTCCAAGAGTAGTGTTTGTGAATCAAGTACTGGCTGAAGTCATTGTTATAATTTACAGATTCCCTTTTGCTGATTAAAGAGCGAAGATGATGTCATAAGAGAAGGTAATTAATGAACTGCTATACTGAGCAGATCTCTGATCATTTTGTACAGCCATCAAAATATTTATTTGCTGTGGATTTCTTGTACTAAATGTTTATCGAAATGCAATTAATGCTAGCAAAGTAGCTTTATATTCCTTTTTTTTTTTTTCTCAAAGTTCCACTCTTAAAGTTGCTTTAAATTGTCTTTTAGATGACAGTCATTCACACACTTGTAGTTCTATAAGAATTTCTAACTACAACCTTCAAGTTAAAAATATTTCTTACTTTTATTTCTTATACGAAAAGAATTTTTTGACAGTCTGTTAATTCTATCTTATATCATGGATGATAATATGTCATTTTCTTTCTATTTTATACATAGTAATGTATTTTTTATATTACTTGACTTTTATCAATAAAGGTATATATCATGTAATATTATATTATTCTGTATTATAATATCACAAGTATCATTGTATTATATATCTTAGTTTTTTATCATGGAGGATTATTTATTGTTTTTTATGATAAATTTTTATAAGGCCTCTTAGGCAACGCTTTCTTGTTTTTGTCTTAAATTACATATGAAAATGTATTATTTTTGTTCTATAACATAAGACAATAGCAAGACTTGTTTTCAAAAGTATATTTAAACAACTTGTAATTGAGATTACCACGATAGACCTACGCAATAGTTTGTTCTCAATTATGTTTTTCCCATCGGTAATTGTAGGGTGATGTCTTGATTAGTATTTCTACCTCTAAAAATTTCTCGGATTTTTTTATTGAAAAATTTTTTAATTGTCGGGAAAAACATCCTCTACTACAAATAAATTAACATTAGGAGGTTAAAATAACTAGAGCAATGTAATAACATACCAATAATTTAATGTGAAAAAATTATAAACTCTAGGAGAAAAACTATGAATTAGAAAAGATTCATTGTATCACCAAGATTATAGGATTATGTGTGTAAAGATTCTTAACTAAAATCCCGTTCTAACCACTATCCTTACATCTCTTACAAACCTTTATAAGGGTTTCCACATAACCCTCATAGTCACAATATTATCTCTCTTACACCTTTTACCTTTAACCAATACAAATATTTGTAACTCAAATATTTGATTAGCAAAAACTCACAATCCTTCTCTAACATAAAAACCAAACTTAAAAAAGAAGATAACTCATAATAGGAAACTTACACTAATTGATAACAATTTTAAATAAAAACTACAACAATCAACTTCCTATAGGTAGCTCCACTTCAATCAAGCATCATAAGCTTCACTAGAGTCTAATCTCCTCATCTGCAGGAATGCTAAACCTTGCAAACACTCTCATAATCCAAACCATCGAAATGCACAATCTCTATCATCAACTGCAACTCTGTTGCTATTGCCCAGGCCAAAACATCTACCTCTATAACATTAATATTCATCATCATCAACTTTCATGTGAATCAAACAAGTAACCTCTATAGCACGCGCATCATCGTTCATTGTCATCAACTCATATGGATTGAACCAACTATCTTCATAGCATCAACATCATCATTCAATTTCTTTAACTCATGCATGCTTCTAGCTCAACAATATCACCACTTATCATGCTTAATTCTCACACGACATAGAACTAGACTCTTACTTTCTCAATTACAACTCTCATGCAAGACTCAACCTACTTTGATACAACTTGTTGGGAAAAAAATATTCCCACTCCAAATAATCTAGCATCAAACAACTAAAATAATTAGAGTAGTACCATAACACATAAGTAATTTAACATGGAAAAGCCTCACACTCTAAGGGAAAAAAATCATAAATGAAAAAAGATTTACTATATCATCAAGATTACAAGATAATATTATCTTTACATTTCTCCAAACCTCTACAAGGGATTCCATGTAACCCTTATAGATATTCACAATACTATCTCTCTCATACCTCAAACTTTTAACTAATGCAAATATTTATAGTCCAAATATTTTATTACTAGGCACTCACAATCCTACTCTAACACAAAAATCATATTTAAATAGAAAGATAACTCACAATAGAAAACTAGCATTAATTGATAATAATTAGAATTTGGTTCAAACTCAACACTAATATATATGAAAAGATAATATTATGGATTATGGTAGCTAGATCTTGGGCATATGTTTTCTTTGTTTGCTTCTTTCAATACATTGATTCGATAATATTCATTCATGAAATGCATGAATCATAGTATTGCAAAAGAACATGAAGTGGTTTATATCCATGATTTCATCGTATCATGGATAACAGAAGTTATAGATTTGTGCAACTAAAGAAGCACAGTCATGAATGACTAATTGTGCGTTAGATTGCAAATCATTCGTTAACAAAAATAATAATAATAATAATAATCCTTTTACACTTCTACACATATTATTGTATGATATCCACGAAGTCAAATTATTAGTTGAAATAATGAAATCATTTTGACTTAAATTGTACAATTTAGGTGAGTGCAAGAAGCATCATGCTATATGTACCCACATTCATCACCAACATTCATCGTCAACATCCCCTCATATTTGTAATTAATTTTATTGTGAAATGAATTATTAGAATGCTTGCAAAATCTATATTTAAATATAAATGGATTTATCATTTTTGGTGCAAGAAATAGAATGATGAAGATATTGTAATAGCACTAGCTAGCCTACATCAAAACTCTTAGCCCCAAGGTTCAACATGGTGGGTTTTAATTATGACAAATTAGTGCTACAATAATATAATATGTTCTAATGTGCTAAAGTGTTATATTTTACATAAGTATTTATAGACATACTATGCTATACTTGATAAATATATAATATAGATAATGCATGTTTTTGCACTTATTTATGTTAGTTATATATTTGAATCATGAGTTATGATAAATTATCTTGAATTAACTATATGATTTGCAAATTAGTTTATACATATTTTATAGGATTGTCCAAAAGGAAGAAGAGTGAGCATTGGAGTAAAGCAATGGAAAATCTTGTGATGCTTAACTCAAGAAGAGAGCCAAGAAAGGAATGTGGCACAAGTATGGAAAAATTGGAAGAATGAAGCTTTGGAAGCTTGGAAATATCAAGAAAAGCCTAAGGACTTCATTGGATATAGTTTTTCCTTTTAAACTTAAACTTAGATTTTCTTGTAAAATAGAGCTTTCCATGATATAAGGCTCAAACATGTTTTCAAATTCTTTGCTAGTTCAAAAGCATTTTAAAAAGATAGCTCACAATTATGTTTTCATAATATAGCCTTAGTGACACTTTAAAAACAAATGAGATATAAGTTTTGGTTTTTTGGTTTTGACCTTTGGCCATGCTTTTGATTATATCTCACAAAATACTTATGATTTGAAATGTGAAATTTATTTCATATGAAAATAGACTTAGAGAACTTTCCATAGACATGTCATTTTCTTAAACAAATCAAGATATGAAAATGTTATAACTTTTTCAATTTGAGTATAAAAATCAATTTTCACAATCATATCTTTCTGACCTCTGCTCATTATTTTTACAATATCTTAAAACATACATAATATATGAACATGGAATTAGTGGCATTTGAAATTAGACTTAAATAGCTTTCTTACAATATGTTGTTAGCTTAAAACAAAGAAGTTATAACTTTTTTACATTGAGTCTAAAATCTTGTCTTTAAGGCACACAAGTTGATTTATACAAATCAATTTTTACCCAAATAGCCCTCCAATTTAACCTAGTCAACTTGTGAGACAACTTATCTGGGTTAAACTTTTAAAATAACGATTAGTTTTCAATCAAAAGTGTCAACCTAAAGGGTTATAAAACATTATAAGCTTCTTTTATAAGCTAAGAATCATCAAATACAATATATAGAAAGCCTAAGCTTCATCATTTATCATTTATTACTCTTTTTTTCATCAAAATTAAGTTTAGAGCTTTTCATTGTGTAATTCTTCTACTCTAGGTATTTCATTTGTTTCATCTACTCTTATTGATGGTGGAATTTGGTTCGGAGCTAAGTTCCTATCAACGGGAGATCATTTCTCTTACCAAGCTATTTTCTATGTTGAGAAGAGGTGCAATGAGCATGGATAGACAAGGGGAAGAAGAGAGAAAGGCAAAGTTTAATGTGGTTCGACTAAATCCAGGTAGCACTGGACCCTACGTCCACGGCGGGAATTTTATTGATACGAAAGATTGTTTATACAGAGTATTGGCTCATAAGATGCCAGCCTCTTTCTCTTCTAACAATGCAATCCTATTTATAGAGGAAGAAGGAGTTACATGCATTAATTATAAGCTACAGTTTTGTTACATCAAGATATAAATGGAAAAGATAGTAAAAACTAAAATCTGGATGTTGCAGGATGTAGGCTGCAGGATGGGTCCCTCCTATCGGCTGTGGACTTGTATCTGTAAGTGTTTTCTGCTAGGTGTGGTCTTAACGTGCAGAGTTTTCGTCATCCCTAGTTAGGGTTCCTTGCTCAGGGTCGCTATGGGAGGTTGCTGTAGCGAGCTCGAGCCACTATAGTGAGGTAGAGAGCTCAAGCAGGATGATTGACTGCTTCATGAGCTGATATCGGGATGACTTCACTATGCCACTTTCTGATGGAGAGCAAAACGAAGCTTGCTGGGCACCCTTAGCGAGGCGAGGGGCTTGGCTTCTGCCGGGTTCGGGGCTCCCTCGTTCTTCCAAGGCTACTTTTCACCTATAACATAAGTCTCCCAACTCTTGGTTTGCTTTGCGAATCAAGAGTTGTAAGCTTACAAGGCTCTAGTTGATATTCTTGGTCAGAGTCCTTGCTTGACTGTATTGTCATGTCGAATGTCTTTTCATTCTGCTTTAGGCCATACTTTCTTTAGTGTGCCATTTTTGGCCATTGGCATGGCATTACCGTTGGTTTCGGGCCATCGAATGAAGTTCAGTTAGATGCCTTCTGGATCCTTCAGGGGACCAAGTGGGTCTTTTTATACCCATGGGGTTTTTTTCCTTTTGCCTCAAAAGAGTTCGAATGGAAGAGGTTGAAGAGCCCCTTGTGTTTCTGTTGGTTTTGCTTTTGACAAAGCTTGTCAAGGCATGGATGGTCTATTGTAGAGTGTCAGGAAGCATGGATAACTTGTTGCACATGACTTCACCATAGGATCTGTCTGGTGGGCTCCTAGGGAGTCTTATGCAAATCTCAGATTATCTTCTCCCAATGTTTCTTGTGAGCTACTGCCTGACCAGCTAGTTTCTTATGACTTTTTGATTTGCTCTGGGTCTAGCTCAGATAGATATGCCAGAGGAATATAAGCAGGAGCAGCTAGAGATGACTATCCTTCCTACAGGCAAGAGCTCACTGACTGGCCTTCTGCTCTTTTTACAGGAATGGTAGTGTTGGGCCTTTGAGCTTCTTACCTTTGTTTCTGCATTTCTTCTTTTGATGTAATTTTATCTCATTGAGCGAAGTCTTTTCACTGTATGAGCTTTTCTTTCCTTAAATGTTGTACCAAATGCTTCATGCATTGTTGTATGTAAATTTCTAATGATTAATAAAATCTCTTTTTGGCCAATCGATGTTGCTTTACCTTTCTGGTTGCTTAATCTGTTGTGAGTGAGAGTGGGGTCACATGTGAGCTGCACCCAAGAAATCTCATTTAAGCCATGAGAGTTCATCCGCATGAGAGCTGTGATTTCTCATTTGCATGCTAGCTGTGGGTGCTCGATTACATGAAAGCTGCAATGATTTTGTTTCAGCATCCTCACGCTGTAGTGGGTTGGTGGCCTATCATTAAATTTGAGCGCATCGCTGAGGTAGGCTCTGGGGCCATCTCACCCTCGATCTTATTTTCTTGTGGCAAGGTGATAACTCATCGCCAAGTAGGATCGCACGTCTATACCACAATAAGCTCGTTACTCAGTTTCACAGTAAGCTTGTTACTCAGTCTCGCAGCATGCTTATTACTCAGCGAGGTAGCAAGCTCATTACTTAGTGAGATAGCAAGCTCATTGCTTAACCCCACGGCAAGCTCGTTGCTCAATGAAACAGCAAGCTCATTGCTCAATGGTCAGGGAATTCATTCCCTTGGTTGCAATTCATGGAATGTGGCTCACTTTGGATGTATTGACGGGGTAGGCCTTGTGCCGTTTCACCCTTGGATGAATCCTTACAATGATGGAGTGAAAATTCTTTGTCTAGACAATGCCTTTTTTGGCCAATCGATAACTTACATTGATTCAGCATACAATAGTTGATATAACTAATCGCCATTGATGACAAATGAGTGTTACAAGATTAGAATATGGTTTCGATGGAGGGCTCAGGCTCTTGGGTGGCAACTCACTGAGCCTGTTGAGCGTGTTGTCTAGGCGGTCATACCACATAATCCTATAGTCAGCCTCTTCTGATGAGGTCTTCAATGGCATCTTTTAGTGCCCGACATTCTGAGGCAGCATGTCCAGCCTCATCGTGGTAAGCACAAAATCTGCTTTGATCTCTAGACTTGATGGGTACCCTCATTGGTCTGGGCTTTCCGAAGTCCTCGTTGTGTCTTTCTGCAACAAAGATTCTATCCTGCATATCTGATAGGATGCTGTAGCTTTCGAAGCGGCCTCTGGGTCATGAGGCTTCACCTTCTTCACAAGATGAGGAGTGGGGTCATTGTGACTCTTGCTACCCCTCTTTTTGCTCATGTTGAGACCATTGGGGCCCGCTTTATGCTTGGGTTCCTCCATTCCGAAGTTTTCTTTCCATCTTATTTGTTTGGTAGCTCGCTCATAGAATTCAGTGAGGTCTCGAGATGAGGACTTATAGAGGCTTTGGTATAATTTTTCATCTTTGTGAAGTCTTGCTGAGACCACTATTAAAATACTTTCCTCCCAGGGATTCTCCACGGAGTTGGCCTCATGCCTGAATTGAGCTATGTAGTCTTTGAGTAGTTCATCTTTGCGCTGGAAGATCATCACAAGATGGCAAGGGGGTGTAAGTTATTTCTTCAGTGCTTGGTATTGATTAACAAATTTTCTTTGGCATTCTTCCCAACTATTGATGCTATGTGCCAGGAAGTTTCTAAACCATATCCATGGTACACCTTCTAGTGTAGCTAAGAAAATGCGGCATTTGATCAAAGGGTCACTTGTTTGCAAGTCCATCTAGATGTTGAACACGTCTAGGTGGCCACACGGGTCGTGGTTCCCATCATACAATAGGATTGTAGGCACTTTGAGTTTCTATGGGAGAGGCAGCATTTCAATCTTCACAGAGAAGGGCGAACTTTCCTTGTGGCAAGGGTGGTGGCTTTGAGGCTGCGAGCATTCCTCTAGTTGTTTTAACCTTTGGAGGAGTTCCTCCAAGGTCGGTTGTTGCTTTTCAGGCTAAAGGGCAAAGCTTTTCACCCGTTGAGAGCCCCCCAGTCATTGACTATCATGATCCATGCAAGTTTCTCTCTGTGCCTCCTTACAGAGCTGCTGAAGTTAGGTCATGATCTCTTCTTGTTTTTTAGCCTCTAGGGCTTGAGCCTATGTCAAGGCTTTGATAGTTTTGACTAACTTTCTCACTGTGTTCTCAAGTGTCGGTTATGGTTGGCCGGGCATTCGTATCTCCTTATTTCTGAGGATAGGGGTAGAGTGACATTGAGCCCCCATGGCTAGGGTGTCTGCTGGTTGAATGACAGGAGTGGTTGAACTTCACATGGTCCTTCCTCTAGCCATTGCTTCTGTAGAGATAAGTATGGGAAACAGGTACAGAAAATAGTTGGCCCTCCTTCTAGCGCCAAAATGTTGACGATGGAATTTGGTTTGGGGCCAAGTTCCTATCAACGAGAGATCAATTTACTTACCAAGCTATTTTTTTTATTGAAAAGAGGTGCGGTGAGCATGGATAGACAAGGGGAAGAAGAGAGAAAGGCAAGGTTTAATGTGGTTCAGCTAAATCCAGGTAGCACCAGACCCTACGTCCACGATGGGGATTTTATTGATACGAAGGATTGTTTATACAGAGTATTAGCTTATAAGATGCCAGCCTCTTCCTCTTCTAACAATACAATCCTATTTATAGAGAAAAGAGGAGTTACATGCATTAATTACAAGCTACAGTTATGTTACATCAAGATATAAATGAAAAAGATAGTAAAAACTAAAATCCAGCTATTACAGGATGTAGGCTGCAAGATGGGTCCCTCTTGTCAGTTGTGGACTTGTATCTGTAAGTGTCTTCTGCTCGGTGTGGTCTTACCCTGTAGAGTGTTCGTCATCTCAAGCTGCGGTTCCTTGCTCGGGGTAGCTATGGGAGGTCGCTGTAGTGAGCTCGATGCCACTATAGCGAGGTGGAGAGCTCGAGCAGGATGATTGACTGCTTCGCGAGCTGATATCCAGATGACTTTGCTCTGCTGCTTTTTGATGGAGAGCAAAGCAAAGCTTGCTGGGTTCCCTTGGTGAGGCGAGGAGCTTGGCTTCTACCGGGTTCAGGGCTCTCCCATTCTTTCGAGGCTATTTTTCGCCTATAACAACTCTTATAGAGAGTTTTTGTGAGTTGTTCATCATTTCAAGCTTCTTGTGAGTGGCAAATGATGAGGTATCCTGTTGGATTTGTAAAAAAAGGTGAGGTATCCCCTAGAAATTCTTTAAGAGGATGAGGCATTTCTTGTGAAGAGTTATATGCTCAAGGAGGAGCAAAAGAATGCAAGGCTTTTTCAAGTGCTGATTGAATCTTGAAGGGACAATGGAGAAATAACCCAAGCTTATAAAGCTTAAAAAGTGGATGTATAGCATAGAATAGATCTTTGTTAACGGTGAAATCTGCTTCTACCAAATTCTTGTCAACTGAGATCAGTTCTTAAACCCTAAACTACTTTTTGGTTAACGAAATGAGAGACGAGGAAGATAATGAAGATGGTGAAGAGGAAGAACAACAATGGCATGCAATATTTTTAATGTGGTTCAACTAAAATTAGGCTGTACCGATCCCTACATCCATAGTAACTTTTATTGATCTAAAGGAAATTCTATAGAGTTTTAGTGTATCTCTTTTAGCTTAGCTTATAAAGATCCTCTTCCTCCTATTTATAGAGGCTGAGAGGTTACAAATATAATTTTACATACTATAAATAAGTTACATAAAATATTAAATGTATAAGACAATACAAACTCCTATAAATCGACTTCTATAGGTTGCTTTCTACAAGTGGGTCCCTTGTCTGTGAACTGACATAAGTTTGTCAGGTGCTCTATCTCATTGAGCTTTCATCCAGGCAATGCGTTGCATCTTATGAGCCATTTCTAGCTTAGGGTCATTGTTGGCCTTTAGTGAGGTCGAACTCATACTTGTCGAGGTAAGCTTAAGCAGGACAGCTCATTTCTTGATAAGCTAGACCTCTAACCTTTGGTTTCGTTGTATCTTGACCTTGCGATTAATGAGGTAGTGCCTACCAGGAAACCTTAGAGAACTGGACTTCTTTTGCTTAAACTTAGCTTCTATTAAGCTTCTACTGGCCCACTTTGCAAGACCAAATTTTACCCATAACATAAGCCCCTAACTCTCAGTTCGCTTCGCATACTAGGAGTTGTTATTTTACTGAGCCATCAAAGTTTTTGCTCTGCTATGTTGTCATTTCAGACTTCAATTCTTTCATTTCATCTGCTTTAGGCCATGCCTCTTATTGTGCATAATCTATGACCGTTGGCATGGTAGCCTTGTTTTCTCTAGATCATTCAATCTGGAACAGCCAATTATCCTTTGGGTCCTTCACTGAACCCGGACTAGTTTATAATGCCTAAGAAGCTCTTCTTGCTTCCTCATGGAATGGGCTGATGGATACTTGAGTTAAGCCTCTCATGTTTCTAGCAGTTCAACTTCCAGTGAAGCGCTTTGAGGTGTGTATGATCTATTGTAGTACATTGGGAGGTGTGAATGGCTTATTGCATATGACTTCCCTGCATAACTCTTCTTGTTGGCTGCTAGGGAGTCTTGTGCAAATCTTGGATTATTTCCTCATGGTTCTGCAATAAGATTCAGCCTTGCTAGCTAGACTCCTGAGTGCTTTTCAAATTGCTCTGGGAGAAAGTCAAGAAAAGAGCCGTTGGTTGAGGAGGGCTATAAGAAGAAGAAGATTAAGGAGTAGTCGTGCTTGTTTGCCTGCCGAGGCCAGCTCTCTTCTTCCTTATGGAAGCAATTGTTGTAGGCTTTTTGTTTTAACTTTGTACTTCCAATCTTTTGATGTAAATTTACCATATTGAATGAGGCTTTTTAATGAATGAGTTTTCTTTGTAATTCTTGATTGCTAAATCAAACCTTCTGTATATTACAGATGATAATGCATATTCTATTAAATCACAATTGAATACCACATGGATGACTAACCAGTCATATTTTTTTATAGTAGCGAATTTGGGCATCTAAGTGCCTTTACATATGGTTCAATTGCACAAGAGTTGTTCACATTTGGTCGCATGAGAGCTATGATGGATTTATTATAGCGCCTTCTCACCTAAACGAGCTCAAGACTCTTTTCTGGGTTCAAGTGTTTGATAATGCCTCCACACCTTAGCAAGCTTATAGCTTTTTGCTAGATTTTGAGTGTTTAATAGTACCACCACATGCAAGATGTTGTCAGTTTTGGAAGTATCAACAGGGTAGGCCTTATGCCATCTTAACCCTGGATGTATCTATTGTGGATGTATCAACGAGATAGGTTTTGCACCGTCTCACCCCCGGATATATCCATTATGGATGTATCGACGAGGTAGCCTTTTTTGCGTCGTCTCACACCTGGATGTATCTGTTATGGATGTATCGACGAGGTAGGCTTTGCGTTGTCTCACCTCCGGATGTATCCGCACATTTTTGTTCCATTAAGTTGAGGGTCATTGCCCTCCTTCTCCCAAAAAGACACTTTTGCATCTCAATCGATCAACCAAGAATGATATCGAAATGATATAGCATAGCTCTTTTTCTGTACAACATTCCACCGAATAATTTAGGTAGAAATTCAAAATCCTTTCATTAATTTCAGTATAATATTACACAATCAAAATATAGTTCTAATGGAAGGCTCTTGCTCTCGATCAGCGATTTGCTGAGTCTACTAAGTTTGCTGTCTGGAAGGTTGGACCACATAATCTCACAAGCGTCCTCTTTTGATAAGGTCTTCTATGGCATCTCTTAACGCCTAACATTCCAAGGTAGTGTGTTCAACCTCATTGTGGTAAGCATAGAATCTACTTGAGTCCCTAAATTTGCTGGGGGCCCTCATGGGCTTGGGCTTCCCAAAGTCTTCCCTACCCCTTTCTACAGCAAAGATCCTATCTTACATGTCAGATATGACGTTATAGCTTTCATGGTGACCTCGATATTGGGGTCACGCACTCTTGGCCCTCTTTGAGGACTGGTCACTGAAATCGTTATTTTGATTCTCTTCACTTCTCTTTTTGCTCTAAAGGGCACTGGCCACTTCATTCTTATGCTTACCCTCCTCTGTGCCAAAGGTTTCCTCCTATCTAATTTGCTTGGTAGCTCACTCATAGAATTTAGTGAGATCTCGCACTAGGGACTTACACAAACTTTTGTATATCTTTGCATCTTTGTAGAGTCCTGCGGAGATCACTGTCAAGGTATTCTACTCTGAAGGATCTTCTACAGAATTGGCTTCTTGCCTGAATCTAGCTATGTAATCTTTTAGGGATTCATTCTTTCATTGAAAGATCATGGCAAGGTGGAAAGGAGGTGCAAGCTACCTCTTCAACACCTGGTATTGATCAATGAATTTTCTCTAGTACTCTTCCTAACTATTGACACTACGAGCTGGGAGGCTTTTGAACCATACTCGAGGTATGCCTCCTAATGTGGTGAGGAAGACGCAGCACTTGACCAAAGGGTCAGTTGTTTGAAGGTCCATTTGAACATTGAATGCATCCAAATGGTCATAAGGATTGCTATTCCTATCATAGAACAGGATCGTGGGCACCTTAAATTTCTACAGGAAGGGTTGCATCTCAATCTCCACAGAATGGCGAGGTCTCTTCATTATGGGCTTGCTCATTTTGAGCTTGGGTGCATTCTTCTAGTCGCTTTAGCCTTTCTAGCACTTCCCTCATTACCAGGTCCTGCATTTCAAATTACAGGTTAGAGGATTGTTAATTCTTCTTCCCCCTTTAGCTAGTCTTATTTGAGCTCTCAGCTCGTTATGAGCCCCTAAATCATTGGTTGTCACAATCCTCACGAGTTTCCTTCTGGACTTCTTCAAGTAGCTGTTGGAGATGTGTTATGATCTCCTCTTGCCTTTGTACACCCTGGGTCTATGTTTATGTCAACACTTTAACAGCTTTAGCTAACTCTCTTACTATGTTATTAAGCACTGGCTGAGGTTGGTGAGGCATTTGTGCCTCTTCGATTATAGGGGCAGTAGTTGGTTAGCGATGAGTTTCAGCAGTGCGAGTGTCTATTGGTTAAACAACTAGAGTGTTTGAACTCCTGGTGATTCTTTCTCTTACTATTGTAGCTATACATAAGAGAAATCAAGAAATCTGAAAGCAGATGGGCTCTTCCTCTAGACCAAAATGTTGACGATGAAATCTGGTTCTGCCAAAGTCCTATCAACTAAGACTAGTTCTTGAATCCCAAACTACTTTCTGATTAATAAAATGGGAGACAAGGAAGATAATGAAGTTGGTGAAGAGGAAGAACAACAATGGCATGCAATATTTTTAACATGGTTCAGCTAAAACCAGGCAGTATGGTCTCTAAGTCCATGATAACTTTTATTGATCTAAAGGAAATTCTACAAAGTTTCAATGTCTCTCTTTCAGCTTAGCTTATAAGGATTCTCCTCCTCCTATTTATAGAAGATGGTAGGTTACAAATGTAATTTTACATACTGTAAATAAATTATATCAAACATTAAATATAGAAAACAATATAAACTCCTGCAAATCAACTTCTATAGGTTACTTTTTGCGGGTAGGTCCCTTGTCCATGAACTAACGTAAGCTTATCTAGTGCTTTGTCTCATTGAGCTTTCATCCAAGCAATGCGTTGCATCTCATGAGCCATTTTTGGCTTGGGATCAGTGCTGGCCTTCAGTGAGGTTGAACTCACACTTGTTGAGGTGAGCTCGAGTGGGACAACTTGTTTGTTGATGAGCTAGACCTCTAACCTTTAGTTTCATTATATCTCGACCTCGCAATTAGTGAAGTGGTGCCCACTAGGCAACCTTAGCAAACTGGACTTCTTTTGCTTGGACTTAGCTTCCATTGAGCTTCTGCTGGTCCACTTTACGAGATCAAATTTTACTCATAACAATCTTGAAAGTAGAACCACTATAAATCTTGAATTTGATTCCTCTTTTCCTACTCTCTTTATATTCTAACAATCCATATTGCATTGATTATATTGCTCTTGCTGATATCAATCAATTTGGGATGCAAACTTTAAATTGATTGATTTATATTCTTGAAATTATTGGTCTATTGGCTCTATAATATCGGATATTTAAAAAAATGGACATGCTCTATTTTTATTGATGAAAATTATTGCATATATTGAGGTTCAAAGTTTTTCTTATTGGCTAGATATTGGAATACTTGATAGGAATTATATATATATATATATATGAATGCGCTTCTTGATATATTGCCTATATGTAATTGAATGAATTGTTTTGTATAAGTGTTTTGATTTGTTAAATATTAAGTGTAAACATCTTCATGCAGCCATCTTGGGTTATTGAAATTGAAATCATCTCTATGACTTCCTAAAATAAAATGATTTTCAATGAGAATTGTAAAAATTATGAAAGTTAAAAAACACCTAATTGATAATTGTAGAACCAGTCATGATATGGGAGTCAAATCGATATTATAATGGCATATATACTTTTTTTTAAAAACCATTCTGTCAAACTTAAAACTTAACTGAGTGACCACTCTTTCAGATGAACAAAATCATTAATAAAATAAAACTCAGCAATTACGTTTCACCAATGATAATCTACATCCTGAAAATGAATTATTTATTTTCCTATCAAAAAACCTCTCCTTTTGACGCCACATGTGTGCCAACTTCTCTTTCATTCGATTGAAAACTTGGACATACCAACCTTAAGTACTCAAATTTAACAAAGATGATAAAGTGCAGAATGCAATTTAAAGAGAGGAGTACAGGACAAATTAATAAGTGTAAAAGAAGACTAAATTTGAAATTTTGTTGAAACATAAGAACCTATAAAGTTTAGAATACAAGTCCTCCGCATACCAAGTAAGAGCCAAAAATCAAAACTTTTTGAATCACTAATCCGGAATTTTGGGTAGGAAACTTTTATTTTCACCTGGATTTGTGTTTTCTTTGCATTGAATTTTTGTTGATGGACCACATGTTCTTGGCGTTTTCTTGCAAAGAGATGAAGCCGTGCTTGACCTTGTCACCTACCTAAATTGTGGTGATTCCAGGTTCATAAAGTTATATAATAGTGGGATTTGGTAATAATTACACTAAAATATGTATTCAGGCAACTCAGAGACGAACACTACTACACTTCTTCATGCTTGCATTTTAGAAAAATATTTCTAGTCTTATTGTAGTACTAAAATTTTAATGTTATCATTTATTATATTTTAATAGGTTAGACGTTTTGACGTTACAATAACATAGTACTTAAAATTAAAAGATTGATTTTAATTTTTTAAAATATAATAAATAATAATACTAAATTTCTCAATCCCTTGACCGGACTAAAAATATTTTTCTAACGTTGATACCTCGCTCTTAGCATATACTTAACAAAGGTTACAAATACAGTCTCCGCCTACCATACAAACACCAAGGGTCTATTTGTCCTTCGAGATGGTTGATGAGACCCTATGTAAGAACTAGGTCTCATGACCTCACTCTCCATCAAATTTTGCCTCTACAACATTTATTTAAATAGATCCATGTGAATTTATCTAATTACCCTCATTCAAACCATTTTCTAGTAAGTAAAGAAGCCTTGGCAGTACTTATTCAGTTTTTTTTTAATATAATATTGTTGACTCTTTTTCTTTAGCTGCCTGGTAGCTTTGGCAAATTGAAAATGCAGTTCCTTCTCATCTTGCACATGTAATAAAAGCCTCTGCGCACCCTTTCTTTTTCAAGCCTTAGGGCAAAAACATAATTTTTAAGAGAAAACCGATCTAAGTAACTCGAAAGAGATCAAAGCTGCTTCTGCAATATTGGATGGAAAATCAACCTTCGAATCACAAAGAGGCTATAGAAGAGCTTGCTCGAGGCCGTGAGTTAGCAAATCAGCTACTTCAACATCTTAATAAGTTGGATCGAGATGAAGGGTCAAGAACAATTGCTCAAAGTCTTCCGCAGAATATAAAGAGATCGCTTACAAATTCCTATCTGCTTCTGAATTGCATTTTCAAGACCGATGAGATCTCTCAAATGAAAGAAGAGAGAGATTC
>JANHAO010006877.1:0-20785 GCA_026873985.1 Saraca asoca
TTCCATAATTTACGGTTAGAGTATGCATGTGTGAACTTTGTCCTTAACGTCTCTCAGATTTCCCCATGATTAGTTTCAGATCTGTCACCTTTTTTTATCCGTTTCAATTGGCATATTATCTTACATAAATCTGGATTTTCTGACATTTTTAGGCTCCCAAGGGAGAAGAGGCTACTGGTATTGAACGTTCCACATTTGCTTTGTTCATGCAACCTGACTGGTATTTTCCATCATCAATTGATGCTAAACTCCTGTTGCTTGAATTATGTTGGTGTTATTTCAATAATAACAACACAAACCTCGCTACACTGCTTGAACATTTGATGAAAATGAGGTCAATGATCAATCTGAACTCAATTATATGCATGTTTTGTTTACTTTTAGAAGGCCTAGAATTAACTCTAAAGCTCAATTGATTTTGCCCCTTTTTGCATGTTTGGTTTAGCTTTTGGTGGTGTTTTCAAACTCAATTATGGCTTCTAATCATGATTGGATCAAATGCTACATGGAGTAGCTTTTGTTCCAGTTGTGATTTTTGCCTTCTAAAAGATTCTCCAAAATCTATTAAGCTCCCTATAAAATTGATTTTCAAACAATGTTACTGAATATAAAATGGAGTCACACATAGTCAATATTTTCGAAATCATTATACTAAAAAATCAATTCTCTTGTCTCTAAACCAAACCAACCCCATATTAATAATGCTCTCAAAATTTTTCCTTTCAGGGATGAAAAGCTTAATTTTCCTGACAACACTCACATTCATAAAGAGGTATGTAATTCTGTAGCCATAGCCCTTCACTATCAGCATGCACCAGTAGAGAATATTGGATGTAATTAAGCATCCATTTGTTTTGACAGAAAACATCTTTGTAGCAATAATCTCATTTACTTGTCTTTATAGTTATAAAATATTAAGATAATAGAAAATGTTCTAGTTCAATGTTATATGTAGGGAGTATGACGAAAAAAAAAAAAAAAAATCTATTATTTTAAAGAGGAGGTTGTTTCACCCACTACTGTGGCACTATGTATTATTTTGTTAATCATAAAGTATAAGTAATATGAAAGTCCTTTACTTATATATAAACAAATGAGATTTTCCAATAGAAGATGTTTTCTGACAAAACAAACAGAGCCTAAATATAGATAAAAGGTGACGCTTCAAAGGGAGATTTTGAATTTTGGATATCTCTATAAATCAAGAGAAATAATTGATGGTTTATGTCCAGAATTTATGCATATGTAAGATTATAAAAATGCTTCTAACAGGGAATTCAGTTATCAGCAGACTTGGCACATAATTATTTCAGTGGCACTAAGTGATAGAAGTTTTCTGCATAATTATGAATTTTATTAGAGTTATAATATGAATTCATACGAGAAATTCAGTCATGAGCTTCCTTGACTTGATAAGATGATCAAATTCCAAAACCAATGGAGTCAAAATTCTGCCAAATCTGCCCTCCATGCCAAGTTCAAGCTTGCCCTGAATATTCGTTGAACTGTTTTCTTGTTTTGCAGCTTATACAATCAAATGCTTCCCTTACCTTCGGCGAATATTCAGAGATGCTGCTTGACAAATATTACCACAAAAAAGGTTCAAACTGTAAGTTTACAATTTAGCCTTTGATGTCTAATTTTGTTTAGTCATTTGTCTTTGTAGCTTATTCCTTGGTTTCACTTGTTGATGCTCATTTGATAAACTGTTTGGGTTTTTTGCAGGACACAAGGTTCAGTTTTCATAACTTCCCTGGCTAGAATCCACAACAATATTTAGCCCATGTTAATGAATTGTTAATTCATGCAGTAAGTGAAGTTAGGGAAAATGATATTTGTATTTATAGAACTCCTTGGGTTGTATAATATATAACTGATGTAAATAAAATGTTCATTCATGGTAATGGAATGTTTATTATAAATGCATTTTTGTTGCATATTTTGCTGTAAAAAGAAATAATTTTTATATCAGAGTAGCTCTAATTTGCGATTCCCAGTTTGTTTTCACAGCTTGTGTTGCGTAAGAAAAAACTCCACATTTTCTCATATTATTTATGAAATTAAATAAAGCAGCATATAATGTACAGAGGGGGATCCGATGATAGCAAAGTCTACATGACTTACACCAACACTTTAAAGTAATTAACATAAAATATTATTGTATTATACAAACACTTTAAAAATATTATTGTAATCATGTCTAAACATGTCCATTTCGTATTTTTTTATATCATGCCTACTTATCTAACATTAAAATAATCATAAAATTCGTGAGAACTGGGATTTTATATTTGTTATAATTTTTTTTATTATAAATGATTGTATAGCTGCATAGATAATTTAGTTTGAATGAATTACTATATTTTTTTGAATTTTGACTTGTCTTTATTTTTTATATTATAAATATATTTTACAATATTTTATTTATAATACATCATCATTTCATATTCCCAATTTTTTTAAAAAATAATCTCACGATTAATTAATTGCATTAATGGCAGGTGTTAAGTTTAAAGAGAAAGCAAAGGAGTTGAGTAAGATATAGAAGTAATTAATAGACAAATAAACTGGGTTTTGCTACGGTAATCTTAGAGAAATCTTACAAATTTTTATGAAAGTTTAAGGCGAAAGTAATGAAACTTGCAACTTTTTATATAAAATTTTATCATTTTTATAAAATTTGTAAGTATGTACAAATTTTACATGCAACAAGTATATTAAAAATTACAATTTCATCATTCAAAATTGTAAAAAAAAAAAAAATCAAACTTTTTTTAGTTTTTATGAAGAAATAACTTTTGATGAAAAAGTTACAAAATTTTATATAAAAAATTACAACTTTTAATAAAAAAGTTATAAGAATATGTATCAATACAAATTTTTTTATGGTGTACCAAAACATAACCCGTCACTCATTCAATGACTTAATTGAAACAAATAGTAGGCTACATACAATATAAAAATTATTTAAAATAAATTGATGTTTGTAAATTTAGATTTGGTATAAGTTATCTAAATTTATGCTGGTGTATGCAGATATCTCCTCTGATGTCAATTGTATTTGCAATAGCAAGCCATATGACATTAGTTCAAGGAGAATGATCCAATTGGAATTGATCACTTAGAAGCACTAATAGCACATATTGAGTCTGTTTAAGTGTATCCAATCGCACCAAGCATTAATGATAGTATCATATCAATCATATCTTGAACTAATTAACTTCATATTCTTTCTTAATCTAGCAAATTTCAGTAATTATTCACAACTAGTATTATTTTGATCTTGTCGCTATCTTATTATTATCCTTGCACTGCATGTCTGTCACGACTAGATAATTTTTTTTTCTATGCATGTAGGTGATTAATTTTTTTTTATCAATATACCAGTCTTTTAGTAAAATCAAATTATATTTGAATAGATAAATGAGATATTATGAATTTTATCGTTTATTCAATTAAAATTTTATATATAACATGTCCCGAGGTAATATGAGTATATAGTCAAAGTAATTGCGCATATGAATTTCAAAAACATCCCACATAAATAGACTTTAGTGTGCAACAGGAAAAGGGACTTTTTGAACAGGAAGAGAGATAATTTTATTTTATTGATATATGGTTCAATACATAGTTTTAAATCTGTGGGAGAATGTTTATACTATCACACTATGATACTTAATCTATGTCATAATGCCCACTTGAATTACCAGACACTTTGTCCCTTAAAAGAACATTCTAAGTCATATCCCTTCTAACATAAATAGATATATTTTTTTTAGTTGGTTTAAGGACTGTTTTTATAGTTCGAAAGGAATTTATGCATCATTTCTTGTGGAGGCGAAGATAATCATATAAGGATTATAGCCATTTGCTTTTTTATTCATATTAGACAAATGATCCATGTTAAAAGACACAAATGTCCCTAACACAAAAAATAAATATACACAAGTGCATTTATTCCTAAATTTGCACTACAACTTCTCCTTATTATACTTGATTTTTAAGTCAAATTTTATCATAAACTAAACATGTTTATTTGTCAAATTGATTCATAAAATTAACTTATGACGCGTATCTAATACTACCTATCAATCACTCTTAGATAGGGGTGCTAAACGGACCGTCGGTCCACGGGCCTTGCGGACCGGTCCGTATTTTTTTACGAACTGGGTCAAGCAAAACTTGGTCCGTTTAAATGCGGGCCTAAACGGACCAAGCCCATTTAGGCCCGCATTTATGCGGACCGGTTAATTTAGCAATAAAATAGCTTAAAGTCCACGGACCATGCGGACCAGTCTGTATTTTTTTGAGGACTGGACCAGGTAAAAGTTAGTCCGCTTAAATGCAGGCCTAAACGGACTTGGTCCGTTTAGGCCCGCATCTGCACGGACCAAGTCCGGTCCGCGCGGACCGATCCGTTTAGCATCCCTACTCTTAGATCATTTGCTTAGCATGATCTTGCCTACTATAATACACCACCTAGCCACCAACCACCGCCAACCTGGAATTACATAAGATTACTATTAATAAGTATCCATTAGTAACCCCTTATATTGATTTAGTTGATAAAGTTTATTATTTTTTATTACTCATATCTTAAATTTAAATTTTATTATCAATGATTTTAATAGATTAGATGATTTATAAATATCACTATAAGTTCTTAAAAAGATCAATGACAATAATTTTAAAATAGAGTAATTTATCCTCCTCTTAAATTTTTTATTTTTTTTTTAAAAAAAAAAGACCCACTAGTAACATATAACTAAAATATTTATGTAGCCATCGCTTGCTTTGATCGTTGGAACTAATTGGTGTTATTTAATACATGTTAAATGGGTTATGTTGTTTTGTATTTCCAAAATACTTATTAAATTCAAATTGAAATTAGCCGCTTGCCTTTATAAAATCATTGACCTTTTCGCAAGCAAAATTACACCAATAACTAACATATAAAGCGGCAAGCCCTTTTGGGCATATGCGCCAACCTCTGGAAGCCTTACAATATCAAATCAGCCTTTATAAAAAAAAGGAAGAAGAAGAAGAAGCAGCAGCTGCTTTAGGAAACAAAAATTCTACAAAGGGTAAAGAGCACTGGGAAACATGATGACATAGAAATTGACCTATGAAGAAATACTTATTGCTCACGCCTCACTAATCTTGTGATATTGCACTGATATTCTTTAGGCATAGTTAAAATTTCAGAACAGTTTTTTTTTTTTAAAAAAAAAAACGTTTTTCATGTAATATATATGTATAGGCACAGGGGAATGAATAATGTTTTAATTACACATAAAATCATCTGTAAGTTTCACAATGAATTTTAATTGTTTGCGTATTTTAGTAAGAATTTGTGAATCAAAACAGATGAGATTAAGAAAATATTATCACACAGTGAAAAGAAATATGGAAGCTTGTTCCTAAAATTCATACATATGAAAATATTTGAATGTTGCCATATGATACTACTCATAAAATTTGAGATTAACACAGGGAGAAAGGAAAATATTTCTAATCTTACCATTAAGAAAATTACTATTTAATGTTTTTGACTATTCAAAAAACCATTTTATTTGATTTTAAAACTCACTTATTTGTGATGTTAAAATCTTTAACTTACAAAATAAATAGTATGTAGTACTAAAATAAAATTTTAATGTTACATGGTTAGATTTCTTGATGTCCACCAATGGATAGGCTGTTTTGTCTAGTGCACTTATTCTTTGATGATGCGTGTTACTATTATCAAGGGTGAAAATATATTAGGTTGGATTAGGTTTTATTATAAATAGGTCAAGTTAATTTTATATAATATATATCGATTTGAATCTGATCTGTTAATCTATATGAAATTAAAATTTGGATTCAATCTAATCTATTAAAAAAGTTTGACCTAATCTATCAAGTTACTTATAATAAGCCTTTATATAAATCAATAAGTTAAGGCTTTCAAGACTTAAAATAGATTCTCAATCTAGTTAAACATATATATATATATATATATATATATTAAAATATTATTTATATTATATATAAATATATTAATTATTAAATAGACTATTCTAATAAATTTATGAATTTAGGAATGAAATTTAAATAACATAAATTAATCTACTTATTTAAATAGATATATTTATTATTCTTGACCTGATTTGCTTAAATAAATAAATCAAGTTAAATTAGATCAAAAGTAGGTTAGACAAGTCCCTCATAGATCACTAATCCATTTCTACCCCTACATGTTACAGGTAAAGAATTATTTTGTGTAATCAATTATAATTCATATTTTTATTTCTGTCCATTAAAAAGGAAGCAATTTAACTTTTAGTGTATGTAAATCTTATAATATATATATATATATATTATAATCAGATAATTGGTACTCTGTCTGAATATCGGAGTAATTTATTTACTATTATTATTTTGTTGGCTAAAAAAATTCAATATTATCATAAAATTAAAAATATTTTGGAGAAGAAGAAACGCGGCAAGTCGGAAGATGATGAAAGGCGGATGTATGTCTTATCCCCGAATAACGACTTTGTTGTGTTGAGAAGTAGAAGGATTAGGCCGCCACGTCGACAACCCACAAACGAAAGTCCGAAAGAATACAGTTAACAACTCCGCGCGGTCAAGTAATGACAAGGACATCTCAGGTCGGGGGGTTGTATTTGGGTGTTTGCAGCCCCACACGGCTCTCTGGTGTCCCTCTCATTTTTGGAATCCCATTCTTCCCTCGAACCCTTATTTGGCCAATATTGATTCTTTGCACTTCTTGCTGACCAATCCAAATTAAGCATTTATTTTTCTCCTAAGAGGATATATATATATATATATATATATATATGCATCAATAGCAGGTTGAAGCAAATTTCACTTTCACTTCTTCAGTCTTTATCAAATGGAATGATTAGGGTCCAAATTGTTTTTCATGAGTTGCAAACTATTTTCATGGGATTTGTAAATTTTACTTTTAATCCTACCAAATTTTTGAAATTTTCAATATTATTTTTTAACAAATCAAAAAATTGTTATATTAATTTTTAGATTTATATTATAATATTAAAATAGTTGATTTATCAAGATATAATAGATAATAACATTAAAATTTAAATATTATAATAGAATTAAAAACTAGAAATATTTCTTTTAGATTTCTTTTTTTTTTTATAAAAAAAAAAAGAATCTTGTTTTATGTCATTTTTATGAATTGATGTGTTATTATTTTAGTCAAAGTTATACCAAAATTATGTTTTGCCCAATAATCAAACAAATGTAAATTTGTTGGGGTGTTTCATTTTTCTTGAATGCAATTTCCCTTTTTTTTTTTTTTGGAATTTGTTGCTACTCTTCCTACCTTTCTTAAATTATCTCATTATACTATTTGGCCATAAAAAGGAATTATTACAACAAGTTGCAATTTAATTCTGGCATATAGGGATACAAAGTAAAAAATTTATTCTTAAATATTTTCATAAAATTATTCTTACAAGCACATGTTTTTAAGAAAAGATTAGAGACATATCTAGAAGGGTGAACATTCTTTGTGTTCATGTGGTCCTCAAAATGTTGTGCGTCTTCTTTTTAAACATGTGGATCTTGCGGGAGATATAAAATGCACACATCACTTTCATTTGTGACTCCAATTATGCTTATATTTTTAACTTATTTTAAAATACAGATTAATCTCACAAACTAATTCAAATATTATTTTATCTTTAAATTATGCATCACCAAATATCTGACAAACTAGTGTCAAAATATACATAGTTATGCTATTTTTTCTTTAGTTGCTAAAATTATTTGAAATTAAAAGAAAAATCTTAATAGAGGATTAAACGAATTGTTAACAGAAAATAATTTGAAATTAAAAGGTAGCATGTTTTGAATTTTAAAAAATGCATATAATTTTAAAACTAGACAAGAGGACAATGTATTTTTTTTTTTCATGAGTAGAAAGCTAGGAAAAGGAAAAGAAAATCTCGAAATTTAGTTTAAAAAAATAGAATAAAAAGTTTTAAAATTTTGAAGTCAAAAAACAATATTAATCACAAGTTATATTGTTCCATTTTATCTTCTTTTTCTTATTTTTTAATTCAAACAGAGAAAAATTTAAAATTTTAAAATTTTCTATCAGGAGTTAATTTCAATTTCAACAAATGATGAAAGAAAAAAAAAATCCTAAAAAAGTGGGACCACATCGTCGTGGATGGTCAAACCGCGTATAATCCGAACAAGTGGGACCCACGTCGTCCTATATAACCACGGTCCCCCCTCAGTTGCAATTCACGTTCAATTGTTCATCCTCCTCTCTTCATCTTCGTTCTTCGTTTAAGCTACCCAAACCCAAAACCCGCTCCAGTAAATCGACCATGGCTCTCTCTCTTAACTACACTCGAAAGACACAACGTCGCCGGAAAAGCGAACAGAAAGAGAGCCTCCGCAGACGGTGTTCTCTGATGGTGAAGCAGCAGAAGACGAGACTCTACATCGCCGAACGCTGTATTACTATGCTCCTCTGCTGGCACGACCATGCCATCTCCGATTAGATGTGTCTGGATTGCGTCTCGGCTATGCGAAAATCCGAACTTGATTTGTCTAATTCGTGGGTTACGGAGGATTCGCAGCCGGTGAGATTGGAGGATATAGAAGAAGACGGCCTCTTTTATGCTGGATTTCTTCAAATGGAATGCTGTATCATGATGAGAAATTTCCAAATTTTTGAAGCGCATTTCCAAAAATGGAGCCTCGAAAGATGATGGAGAAAAGGACTGGTTTGGGATTAAAGGTCATAAAATCCCCCTTCATTTTTTTTTTAAACACTTTTCTGTGAATTGAAATTGGCCCTTATTTGATTGAATAGATTGTCAAATTTTGGATATTTGATTCTTACTGATGTAATTGTAATTATTTGGCCTTATTTTAAAGAAATAAAATCAATTTTGGGGGGTAAAAAAGTGTACTACCTCAATTGGTCAATTACTATCAATATTTTCCCAATTTTAGTTAAGTCTTGAGTTATTACTATTGGACTCATTCTACGATTGAAGATTTCTACTTGATGAATCTGCTGCCTAATGATTTGAGACCAAAGTTAAGATTGTGTTGGAAGTAACGCAAAAATTGTGAATTGTGATAGTAATTTGTGTTGATCCAAGATTAGTCCTAACGCAAATGAAATGAACCAGCTTCATGGTGCTTGGCCAAGGCACATGGATGAATGGAGTAACATGTGAGCTTTATCAATGGAGCATGGCATGCTATTTCTATTCACTTGTGGGGATTTTGAAATCTTATTATTAGGAGTAGGCCAAAATACATCATTATCTAATTTTCACATTAGTTTCATTCTTAATAGTATAAAGACTAGGTAAAAATTCTTGTCCCGTAAATTTTTTTTAAAACAATTTTATTCTTTAACTTTTAAAAAGTAATTAAGTAGTAATATAATGCAAAATCTTTGTTTTCTCTAAACAAAAATTTCTTTCATATTTTTTAAAAAATAAGTTAACAAAAATATTTTCTTTCTTTAATTTCATTGATTTTCATTTCAAAAAATAATCTGAAATTTTGAAAAAAAAAAAGAGCGTTATAACTGATTAAAGTTTTCAATATTCGTTCTATCTTTTGTAATGTGTAACAGTTGATGATAGAAGGAAAGGTTTAGGATTTTTAAGAAAAACGTTACAGCTGATTAAAGTTTTCAGTAATCACTTTATCTTTTGTAGTATACAATAGTTAATGATAGAAGATTATTCCTTTTCCGTAGTTGCATCAACTTATATCACTATCATCCATCAATTGTAAGTCAATCAATTGCAAAAATTCACAACCAATTCTTCTTTGCAACAAAATTATTACCAATGAGTTTCATTGAAAAAACAAAAACCATTAAACCAAAAAATAAATTGATTTTTTTTTCATATCTATTAAATGTAAAATTCGGATTGTCCAAAATGGGCTAGTGAACGGCCCAAGCGCGACAAAGATCCAGCTCGAGAAGCACTCAAAATGCTATGTCTCCAACTCGTGTCACGAAACGACCTTTTCAGCTCGAGCTTGTCCCTGTTAAAATGAGCTCGACCTCATTATCTTGAAGATATACGCTCTCTCAGATCAAAAGATCTGACTAGCGAGGTACGACCAGCAACCTGCGAGCTCGTTAAATAGAAAACCATCACATGTACTGCCCGGTGGACACATGGGGCCCCACCTACAGAAGGTAATCAGTAGTAACCGACTTACAGGATTTAATCTATCTATCCTGTCTTATACATTAAATACATGATGTAATGGATTTACTGTATATAAAATTACAATTGTAACCTCCTCTTCTCTATAAATACGAGAAAAAGATGAACATGAAGGGAGATAGGCTTGTATGCTAAAACTCTGTAAAAATATTCTCAAACCAATATATTATCGTGGACGTAAGGTCCAGTTCTATTTGGATTTAGCCGAACCACGTTAAAAGCTATGTGTTTCATGTTGTTCTTCCCTTCTTCCTGGCTTCCTTTGCTTATTTATTGTCTTAAAGCCAAGTTACAGTTTGAGATCCCAAAAGAATCCTTTGTTGGCTGGAGTTTAGCTCAAAACCAAAATTTACCATCAACATTTTTTATGTAGTTTGTGGGGATCTCATCTGTTCTGGTCTGTTTCTTGCTATAATGGCTAAGGGAAGAGCCACTAGAGCTTCAAATGCACTGCCCAATCCTTCAGAAGGCTATGTCTCAACTGCAAACTCTTCCACCACTCCTGTCGTCGGGGCAACTGTAGGCCTGCCCTCAGTTAGCTTTGTTCAACCAAATGCTGCAGCCAACGGCACCGATACAATACAAGCCTGGCTCCAACGTCAGGAAAATCTTGAAAATATGACGGGAGAGCTCGTTAAAATGATCATGATGTTGGTGCAAACACAAACTCAAAATGTACAAGAATAAGTTGAGACCGTTATGCCCAGACCCACCCCTCAGCAGCAAGGGGCTGAACGTTCTGGTAAAGCTGATCAAGAGTAGACTTCAAATCACTATCCGCATGGCTGGAAGAGTGAAACAAGCCACCAAGTCTCTAGCCAACGGTTGAGGGCCTTGGATGTTTTGGTAGAAAACCTCTTTCAAAGAGTGAAGCATTTGGAGGAGCACCCTCAAGCTCGAAGTGATCGAGGTCACTTCGGGGAACAGACTCCCTTCTCTAGGGAAATCGAGGAGGAAGCCCTTCCTCACAAACTTAAGATTCCGCTATATGATGGAGATAGTGACCCGCATGACTATCTAGACTTATTCAACATCCAGATAAATCTCCAAACTTCTAATTCCTTAGTCAGGTGCCATGTCTTTCCCGTTACGTTGGGAGACATTCCTCGGACGTGGTTCAGGAGCCTCCTGCCTCGCAGCATTGGCTTGTTTTAACAGGGATGAGCTCGAGCTGAGGAGGTCGTTCCGCGACACAAGTTGGAGACATAGCGTTTTGAGTGCTTCTCGAGCTAGATCTTTGCCACTCTCGGACCGTTCACTAGCCCATTTTGGACGATCCAAATTTTATATATAACAATATCTAATGCCTACAATACCAAAATGGCTTGTTCGAGTTGACTTCCATTTGAGACATCAAATCATTCTACTTTTAGAATTGACTAAGGATACCTAAGATACCATATCATCTTCTTCTTCCACTCAAAACTCAAACTATGCAATGGTTAGAAAATATGAAAAAAAAAATAAGACTTTTTTGAATATTTAAAAGGCTCTAAATTAATTTTATACTACCCAGGATGTTAGAGTGTGTGCCTGGAAGAAATTTCAAATGCCAAAACAGATGGAATTAATGTTGTGAGTGAATTTGCATGTTCTCTAAAGTTAGGAGATGAAATTGTTCAAAAAATTCTTTGAGGGACAAGAATAGAACTATTGTGAAAGTAATGGGATCAAATTTGTTTTTTGGCTTAAGGAGTATTAACTTGAACTTTCGCCTAAGCCAAACTCTCAATATCTCATGTTGTAAAAAGATTTTTTAGACTGGATATTTTGAACTCAATAAATTAAGATAAAAAGGTATCTTTGGTTCATCTATGTTATGTTTGTAACTTAATGTGGATCACTTAGCTAATCAACCAGATCACTGACAGGCAATGATTTAACAACATAATTAACTTTTCTAATACTGCTTACCTGCTTTTACCGAGCAATTGGTTCTCTTTGTGATATAAATAATAGTCAAAACTGATAGTCTGAACTAAAATCTGCACAACAGGGTATGCATCTCATGTATGTACATGATAATGCAGTTAAAATTTTAGATGTCTGTATCCAAAATCTACATATTTGTTTAATAAGACAAAAATTTAAGAAATAAAATTCTTAGCTTAAACAGGTCCTAGAAATCTTAGGCTGTGTTTAAAGAGTTCGATTGCAGTACAAAAAATTGAGTCTAGACGCAAAACTTCACAAGTCACCAGATTCACCACTGAAAGATCTTAACTTCCCTCCATTTAAGGTTGATCATTTTCTGATGACTTGCTTCAAATAGTTCACTTTTACACCTTTCACTCGTGATTCAACATGTTAGGAAAAACAAGTTTCTTTTATCAAAAAGGTTCAGACTTCAGATTGATGGTATGATTCTTTAAAAATCATTATCCTGTTTGTGATTCCCATTAATAATAATCAAAATAGATGACTATGTGTTGTTATCATGATATTGCAGTTTGAATTTTAGAGGCCTGTCAAGATCCTATATATTTTCTTAAAGCCATTAAATGGAAGAGGATGTTGATTTCTAGGCCTCCTTCAGCTTCTTTAAGTATGCATTATGTTGTCACTTGTCAAGATGCTTAATGGCGCCGAATTGATCCCTTCGCTGGTTATTCGGAATGCTCCTGATTCATGATTCATGTGGTCCAAATTTTCATTTATTCTTACTTGTTTGATCTGTTTCTTCTGCCTCATAACATGCTAGAGCTGCATCAAGATATGGCTATGGCCATGTGATTGTCTGGTCCACAATATATTGCCTTCTCCATACTTCTGTGTTGTTAGCAATGTTCAATGTATCCCATACTTGAAGAGGACCTCTTCTATGGGCTTCTATCACTTCACATGGGCAGTTGGTGTGTTATAAAACAGGATAATTATCTATTTATGTTTTCATTTTATTCAAATTTAAATTTTGATTAGATAATGACTCTGATCAAGTTAAATATATTTTATTACTTAATATTGCGATCAAGTTAAACTTATTTTTAAGTAAAGGATCTTGATTTATAAATGCAAGGTTTATTAGGGGTAAGAGAAAATTAGATTTTGTAATCCTGATAAGTGTATTTGGGATATGGAGATTTATTACACTATTTGTACTCACTCTTATCTACTTAGGCAAATCACATAAAATATCTGTATCTTGCTATTTTTACTTCTTTGATCTTAAATAATGTTAACGCGTACGCTTTTGCATCATTGAAATTTTTCAATAGTTTGAAAGTTGAAATACAAAAGTTTATCATGGCAGTAAATTCATTCTGTTAATAATTTTCACTTTTTTTTTTCTATTTTGCAAATCTTAATCAGTAAAATCTGTAAAAGAGAATATAAGTGATAGGAGTTGAGGCTCAAGAGAACACATCAAGTTAGACCTTATGAAAGAAAATAAAAATGAGAATGAGCGAAGTCCACCATTTCAAAATTACATACCTTAGTTTATATAGAGAAGTGATGCATAAGCTGATGCTTTGAGATTGAGCTCATACGATCGACTCTCCCCCAATTGAATAGTAAAGATCGAACAGTCATAACTCAAGACAATCTTTTTTGTTTCATTGATATTAGGAAGTCCAATTATTTATTTCTTATCTATTAATCTAATAATTTATTAACTTCTAAAGCCTCTAGTATCTCAAGGTGTAGAGTTGACTATTTTCCTTAAATGTTTATATAAAAAATTCCAAGTAATTGCATGGTAGAGGATGTGACTTCTGGTTTTAATTTAAGTATGAACACACATAAAGAGATAATTAATTGCCTATGTTTCTACTTGCACATGCTTGCTTGTGTTGGCTTTATGAAGGAGGTAATGCCCTGCTTAAGCAAAAAGTTGCCAGAAGGATGCTTTTAAGTTAAATTGAAGATATTTCCCATGCATTATCAAGCATCCAGCTGCTGAAGGCTAAGCTTATTTTAGCTCTAGTAGGGAGGGTTTGAGCAAATGCAGATTTAGTTCCTGTTTCTTATTATAAGTTAATGGGAGATACTGCTTCATAGTTCATTGTGGTTAATTGTTTTATAAAATTTTCCATTTAAAGTTACTTACATAAAATGTTAGATTCTATTAGCAAGTGATATATAATAATTATGCTATAAATTTGTTTGTAATACACCCAAAGATATTAGAATTTCTGTATTTATTCGTAACTCTGAATAAATAAAATATTAAAATTGAATTTTTTGTGATTTAACTATTGTATCATTCTATAATATATATTAGTATTTGGGTCAATTTCTCTTTTATCTTCTCCCTACTTCTTCCCCTACTCCAACCCTAAATATTTTTCAATGGATTCTACTAATAGTTGTAAAAGATCCATAATGCTATCAAATTCTTTGTCAAGTTCTGTACCTTGTTCAGTTTAGGGTAAGACCTGCATCCTATTGGAAGGTTTCAAGATATGTTCACATGTGAAAGCAAGAATACTAGTTTTAAGTGACAGACAATAAAAAAAAATGGGCAGCTGGAATGTAAAACAGAGGACTGCCTTGGCAGCCAGGCCCTTCTTATTATATAAATGACGGACTGTCAACCTCAAAATTAAAATATTAAGAAATTTGTCGGCAGACACACTTATAAAGATAAATTAGTTGATATGTGTACAAGTTAATCTGCTCGACCCCCTTAAAAGAAGAGAAAAAACGTGATTGTTTTGTGCGGGAGATTAAAACGAAAGCATATAATATTTTAAAGTATATGACAATATCATATTACATATTAATTTTAAAAAATAATTTCAGTCATTAATTTATTTTAATTCATAATTTATTTAACTTATAAACTAATCGTATTTTTTAAAATTTTATTATTAACCATAAAATTGATTAAACTTTTAAAAATAGATGAAATCAGCCTACAAAATTTCAATTTTTGAAAAAAAAAAAAGGTACAACTAAGAAATTTATTTCATCTACCAATAAAAACAATGAAAATTTCAACAAATAAAAAATAATTAAAAAATTTCATCACCTCAAAATCTCTCATGAATCCTACTTTTATTTATAATCTAGAGTATCAAAAATTTTACTATGGTCATGTTAATAAATAGGTTAATTAAAATGATAAGCTCATAACTAAATAAGTAATAAATTTATATAGAATTATAAATAAGTTTAAATAAGTCAATAAATTATAAATCTATTTGAACTTTATTTTATATACATATTTTCAATATAAATATATTTGTCTGGCTCATTCTTGAGCACGACGTCATAATATCTTCTTCCTCTTTCTTTCTTAACATAGTATCAGAGTAAAAAAAAAAAAAAGATCTAGGTTGATAAGGCAATAGATCGATCGATGATGGACCTTTCTAAACGGCGCATGTAGCACAAGTGCTTTGTTCTGAGTGGCATATGAGGACCACAGGAGAAGAACTTCGGTGGCGCTTCCTCCTACAGCTTCTCCGATAGTCGGCACACCTCTTTATGTAGTTGGATCTTCAGTTTGAAAAATTTTACTATAATTTTTCTATTTTTTTATAATTATGGTGCTGTTTTTTTTTTTAATTTTTTGGTTGAATAATTTGTGATGGCTAACCCAAGTTCTAATTTGAGTACTAAAAATAAAAGATCAACCTCTGGGGATGAAGAAAAATCAGAATGCAAAACTTTTTTTTCAGATCTAATCCCAATATCAGCTAGAATTACTGACTGGAAGTTGGATGTAGAAAGCCACCAATATCTTGCTTGAAGAAGAGCTAGTAAATACTTTTTTAAGGGGATTAAAAAGGCAAATCACCATATTTCAAATCCTCCAACAAATAGCACCAAAGTTAAATGGATGGTGGAAGATTAACGTTTGTTTGGCCTCTTGTGTAATACCTTGGCAACTAAAATCGAGGATAATATTGTTCATTGCAAAATAGTCACGGACTTATGGACTTTCCTCGATAAGCCATACTTAAGAAAAGATAATCTGCATCAGATATACAACTTATGCGTATCATTATTTCAGCCCCGATAGAAAAAGTAAAAATATTTCATAAATATATCCTAATGTTAATCGTCTCTTTGAACAGTGAAATGCTCTCATTCCTATTACTACGGATATTGAGATGATGCGAACTCAACAGGAACAATTGACAGCCCTATGTTTTTTTATGGCTCTATCCCTTAAATTTAATACTACCCATAAACAAATCCTGACCAATTCTGAACCATTTACATGGATAAATGTGTTTTATCGTGTTCTGCAAAATGTTGGAGATGTGCTTTCTCAATTTACAACTCCGAGTGAGTCATCTGCTTTGATTGGATCTGGTACTAAAGGGGGTCACGGTAGTAGTAGATGCAAAAGATAAAGGGGGCATGATTATAATAATACCTACATCTATCATTATTGCAAAGAACCTGATTATATCAAGAGAAATTGTCCCAAGTTAAAAAAAATACCATCTCAATTTGCACATACTACAATTAGTACTCCTAAACCAAAGTCTGAGCTTACTCGTGAAATAATTATATATGAAGAGAAGTATGCTTGATATCTTCAACTCCAAGCTTCTCAGCAATTATCACTCATCCAATCCATTATCACTAGAGTTTAGATAGGTAATCCTACTACGTATCTCTCGTGTTCTAATACTAGATGGGTTATTGATTCAGGCTACGGATCATATTACGAGTAATACATGTATCTTGTTTTCTTTTCACAACTCTTATGCCTCTCATGTTACTTTAGGTAATGGGTCTGTTGCTTCTGCTATTGGAAGTGATACAGTTAATGTTACATCTAATATTTCTTTATGTAATGTTTTATGTCTTCCCAAGTTCCTATTATTTACTTTCTGTCAGCCAATTAACATGTACCTATAATTGTAGTATTTTTCTTTTTTTTCCTAGTAATTATGTTTTTCAAGATCCTTTGACGAAGAAAATTTTTAGTAGGGGATACAATAGTGGGTTGTATGTGCTTGATGAAAAATTCCTTATCCAATTGTTGCATCTTCTACCCTCACTCCACATCAGTTATATTGTCACTTAGGTCATCCTTGTTTAGCGTCTTTAAAGAAATTATTTCCTAGTTTAAATTTTGTTTCTACTTTAAATTGTGAGCCATGTCAATTTGCTAAACAACATTGTTAATCTTTTATTCCTCGATCAATAAATGGGTTGCATTCTCTTTTGAATTAGTATAATAAGATATTTGGAGTCCTTGTTCTGTTATTTTCAAATTTTGTTATCGTTATTTTGACACTTTTGTTGGTGACTATTCGAGAGTTACTTAGCTTTATTTGATGAAAAATTGATCATAATTGTTTGATATTTTTTGTGCTTTTCATACCAAAATTAAAAATCAATTCCAAACACTATACTTAATTTTTGAAGTGATAATGCTAAAGCATACTTTTTAGTAAAATTTTCTTCTTATTTGTCACAGCACAGTATAATTTTATCATTCATCTTGTGTAATTCCACCACAACAAAATGGAGTAGCTAAAAGAAAAAATCGTCACCTATTGGAGATAGCTCATGCTCTCTTATTTCAAATGAAAGTGCCCAAGGTGTCCTGGGCAGATGCTATTGTTACAACCTATTTTTTTTATCAATCATATGCCATCTTCAATTCTTGATTGGTAGGTACCTTATTTTCTTTTGTTTCCTTCTCAAACATTATTTCCTCTCACTCCCCTTGTTTTTGGCTGCACATGTTTTATTCAAGATCATCATTCTCAAATTTTTAAGTTAGATCCTCGATCTTTGAAATGTGTCTTTTTTGGATATTCTCGAATTCAAAAAGGGTATCAATGTTATTTCCCTGAATTAGATCATTATGTTATTTCTTCTGATGTTAGTTTCTTTAAGTCTACTCCATTTTTTGGAACTTCTAAGTCTTCTTGCTCAATGTCAGATTCTGAATTTGTTGATAAATATTTCCTTGTGCATTCAACTCCTCAGGATTCTCAGGTCTTTTCCACTAAAACTTGAACTTCTCCCCCAGTTAAGTATGTTTACTCTTATAGAGTGCAAGTATTAAATGCAGTTTATCATTCTACCATTACTGAGACAACAAGTACAACGCCTGTTACACACATCTCATCAACTTCGTCTCCCCCACTACCTTTTTCCTCACAAGATCTGCTTTCTGCATCCTCTGATCTTGACTTGCCTATTGCTAAATGAAAAGGTATTTGTCGTTGCACTTAAAAAGGTACCCATAATCGCCCTTATCTGATTTTTCCCCTTATGTCTTATTCATCTTTACCTATTTTTTTACAATGCTTTATTACCTCATTGGATTCTATCACTATTCTTAAGTCAATTTCAAAGGCACTTTCTCATAATGGGTGACGTGTTGCTATAAAGGAAGAAATGATGGCTCTTGAGGCCAATCAAACTTAGGATGTTGTGCCTTTACAACATGGTAAGCAACCTATTAAGTATAAATAAATGTTTATCGTGAAAGTTAATTCAGATGGTTTTGTTGCTCGATTGAAATCTCACTTATTGGCAAAAGGATATGCTCAGACTTATGGTATTAATTATTCCGAAACTTTTTCTCTTGTGACTAAGATTAATCCTGTTTGTTTATTTATCTCTTTTGTTGCCTCTCAAAACTAGGTTCTTCATTAGCTTGATATGAAAAATGCTTTTCAATGTGGTGGTCTATTTCAGAAAATATATATCAAGCAATCACTTGGTTTTATTACTTTAGGGGAGTATGAAAAAGACAACATATACAGATTGAAAAAGTCTTTGTATGGATTGAAATAGTCTCCTCAGGGCTGGTTTGGAAAATTTAGTGATGTGATCATCAAATTTTGGATGTAGAAAATTGATTATAATCATTCTATTTTTTGTAAACAATCAAATTCTGGTTGTATTTTTCTGGCTGTCTACGTGAATGATATTGTGATTACTAGTAGTGATAGTTTGGATATTTCAAAATTGAAAACTTTTCTTCAAACCAAATTTCAAACTAAGTACCTATGAGCACTTTGGTAGTTCTTGGGTATTAAGAATGTTTGAGATAAGTAAGGAATTTTCTTGCTACAGAGAAAATATATGTTTGATCTTTTAAATGCAATAGGTTTGCTTGGGACC
The DNA here is from genome assembly GCA_026873985.1 of Saraca asoca. Classification (NCBI taxonomy): domain Eukaryota; kingdom Viridiplantae; phylum Streptophyta; class Magnoliopsida; order Fabales; family Fabaceae; genus Saraca; species Saraca asoca. The sequence goes on from JANHAO010006877.1 coordinate 19,302, forward strand.
AAACCATGTGATACCCCTATAATTCTAAATGTTAAGTTTGGATTGGAAGACAGAAAACTACTAGAAGACCCAAAACGATACAAACAGTCAGTGGGAAAATTAAACTATCTTACTATCATGAGGCTTGACATTTCTTTCCCAGTTAGTGTAATAAGATAGTTCATGAATTCTCCAAGAACCTCTCATTGGAATGCAATTATTTACATATTAAAATATCTAAAGAAGGCACCTGGGCGTGGAATCTTACACAAAAATCATGGTTATTATAGATTAGAAGGCTTTTCTGATGTAGACTAGGCAAGATGTTTTATAGACTGAAGATATACTTCAGGATATTATGTATTTGTTGGTAAAAATCTTGTATCCTGTAAAAGCAAGAAACAAGCTGTTGTATCTTGGTTAAGTGCAAAATCTGAATGTTGGGCTATAACTCATATTACATCTAAACTTGTGTGAATTTCTTACCTTTTTTTATCAACTTAGGATTAAGTCCTCTAGAGTTATGAATTATGGTGTAATAATTGGGTTGTCACTCATATCGCTACAAATCTAATTTTTCATAAGCGAATAAAGTATATAGAGGTTGATTGTCATTTTGTTAGACAGAAACTCTAAGGGTATGTTTGGTTCATGGAATGTTTTATTTCCAGGAATGTTTTATTTCTGGAAATCTTTTATGCCTGAAAATATTTCTTTTCCAACTTCACAAGTGGGAATAAAATTTTTAACTTTCCTTCACAAAATTTTATTTCTAGGCATATTTTATGTCTGGAAATGATTTTTTATCTCTTGTACCAAACATGGGAAACTTTTATTCCCACCTCACTTTTTCAGAAATTAAAAAATATAATTGATACCAAACACACTCTAAAAAGAGTAATTAATCTTAGACATACTAGAACTAGAGATTAACTTATTGACTTATTTACTATAACACTTCTGGAAAAATGAGTTGATGATATTTATAACAAGTTAGGCATGTTTGATATCGATGCTCCAGTTTAAAGGTGATTGTTAATAAATAGGTTAGTTAAAATAATAAATCTATAATTAGATAAGTGATAAGATAAGTCAGTATAGGATAAGCGATAAATCTAAATAGGTCAATAAATTATAAACTTATTAAAATTTTATTTCATATATACATATATATATTCAATATAAATATATATACCGATTTATTGTTAAACATGACTTCATAATATCTTTTCTCCCTCCCTCTTAACAAGTTACAACTTTAAAGAGAATTAACATGTCAATTTTGTAATTTTAAAAATATTAGAAGTTAAACTATGAATTAGTAGTAATTTATCACAACCTTTACAAGATATCATCATCTTATTAGACATATAAACACTTGTAATACTAAATAATTCAAAATTCATGTGAAAATTCATGTGAAGAAGAAGGCCAATGGCCCAAGAGATAGATAGAAAAAGGGAATTCACTCATAAGACTAAATAATACTTGGTCTTTAGACAATT
>JANHAO010006878.1:0-20787 GCA_026873985.1 Saraca asoca
ACATATAAGTGGATAGAAAACAAGTACATGTGCTTCATCACTTTGATGTTGAGTTTGTTAGTAATGGAAAGTATGAATGCTAGTGGGTATGAATACATATGTCAAATGTTGAGATGATAGTTGATGTGCGCATCAATATACATATCTGGTACCTGTATCTTTTGTAATATGTGATAGTCTTAGTGGTACCTTAAGCTAAAATTGATAATAGTAAGTAATTTACTCATTGAGTATCTTTGAAACTCATTATGTTTTCCTTTAAAAATATTTTAGTTTCAGGAATGCTTGATAGTGTGTGGATTGTTTCTTAGATATTGAAGACATAAAACTTGGAGGAATATTTTTGACATTTGAATTGTTAACATATGCATGTGTGCCTTGAGCAGTCCTATTGTGTGAAATGGTATTGTCCAATGACAAGTATTGTTGAGTCTTGTGTAGTTTGCATATATATAAGTGATAGGTAGGGCGTATAACCTTCCATTAATAATTTGGCCTTGAGCCCAAAGTTTGAAAAATAAAAGGAACTTACTAAATTTTTTGTAGAGACTCATTTTTCTATAAAAAATTTGGAGAAGTAGTCCTTTAAAATCTTATTATTAAAATGATCCCCATCTGTTTACAAGTGAAATGTGTATGGTAAGGCTTGTAGGAAGTTGTCTCTAGGCAATTTGTTAGGTTAGTCAGGTTTCGAAGTTTAGGCGTGACAACTTATCCCCTAAAGAGCATTTTGAGTCATAGGTCATATGACGCAAGTAGGCATAAGGCCTTTTCTTATAGTTTCAAAAGGGGATTTCATGTTATTTTATATAGATGCAAAGTTAAAATTGTAAGGAATGTAATCATGTATTTTTCTACTAGTACGAAATAGACAAATGATACTAAAATTACAAAATTGTCCCCAAATTGGGAAAAAAATCAGAAAAAAGCCTAGCCAATGTGCCTCCTCAAGTCTAAGGTAAAAGGATGTGGATTAAGGAAGGATGAATGCTAATATAAAGTAGTGAAATAGTTATTCAATAGAATCATGATTAATTAAATACTAAATATCATATAGCAATCACTTTAATCAAAATGGAAAAAGAACTATCTAATTAATTAGCTATTATATTTTAATTAACAATATTTATTAATAGAATTGGTAGAAATGAAATTTAATATAAATTATAAATAAAAATCATTGTGAATTGTACATGTAGTTTCTAAAGATAAAAAATAAAGTATTTAACCACCTGTTGACGTCGGATTTTGGTTATACTCCAAACTCCGGCCAATGGGGAGATTCTTTCGGGATCTCAGGCCTATATCCGATCCAGACGTAATAGAATGATGAAATAAACAAAGATGAAGGGAAGAGTTGGGAAGGAGACACAAGGTTTAACGTGGTTCGACCAAATTTAGATATCACTCGACCTTACGTCCACGACAATGTGCTATTGCAATAGTGTAATTATAATGTTACAATGTTATCCTTTGTTTTGGCAGAGCTTCTACACAGAAAAATTGGCCCTTCCTCTTCTAACAATGCAATCCTATTTATAGAGAAAGAAAGAGTTACATGCATTAATTACAAGCTGCAGTTGTGTTACATCAAGCGATAAATGGAAAGGACAGCAAATAACCTACAATCCGGCTATTGCAGAATATACGCTGTGGGATGGGCCCCCTTGGTCGGCTATAGACTTGTATCTATCTTCGTTCGTTGCTTGGTACGGCTGTACCAAGTGAGGTGCTGGGCATCCCAAGCAGGAATTCCTGGCTCGAGGGCATCATGGGGACCTGCTGTAGTGAGCTTGGTGCTGCTTAGTGAGGTACCAAACTCGAGCATGGTGATCGACTACTTGACAAGCTGGTTTTGTGCTCTTCTTGCTGCGTCATTACCTCACGAGGTGAGGCCTGCTTTGCGAAATGGTACCAGAACTGCTTCGCTGTGCTGCTTTCTGATGGGTGAAGCAAAGCTTCCTGAGCACCTTTGGTGAAGTGGGGGGCTTGTTCACTCAAGGCCATTTTGGCATATATCAGGATCGAATCGATTTCCACATATAACATAAGCCCCCAACTCTCAATTCGCCTAGTGAGTTGGGAGTTAAGACTTTTCAATTCTCGAATCGTCAACCTTTTTCCAAAACTGTCATTTCATCTGTACTAGGCCGCACCTCTCGTGATAGGTAAAATTGCCTTTTTCCATTTTCTGCTTATTATTTTTGTTCCTCGCTTGCATGTTGTTTGATTGATCTGAGTGATCTGTTCACATCTGAAAGATTACGTGAGAGACGTGCACACTTGGTCGCAAGTGAGTTATGAATTAGAGCGATCCCACGTCTTGGCCAACCTTGGGACCAGTTGAATAAATGATTTCTCATGGTAGCTGCGTAGTTGGTATCAAATGATCTCATGTTTGGGCCGATTTCATGGCCAGGTTAATATATGTGCATGGAAGCTGCGACTTAATAGAGTTTGCATGGAAGCTACGAGATTCAACATTTCATTGCCTTAGGCGAATAATCGATTCATTAATTCTTTACGCTTCAGTGGTCATGAAGTCATGCTAGCATCGAGTGTTTAAGAGTGCCTTCGCACCTCAGCAAGCACGAAGCTACGCTGGCTAACTGAATTTGTTTTGAGCGTCTCCACACCTCAGCGAGCCTGAAGCTACGCTAGCTAAATGAATATGTTTTGAGTGTCTCCATGTCTCAGCAAGCCCGTAGCTCAACTGGTTAAGTGAGTTTATTTTAAGCATTTCCACACCTCAGCGAGCCCGAAGTTGCTTTGGCTAAATAAGTATGTTTTGAGCATCTCCACGCCTCAGCAAACCCAAAGCTGCGCTGGCTAAATTAGTTTATTTTGAGCATATCCACGTCTTAACGAGCCCGAAGCTGTGCTAGTGAAATGAGTATGTTTTGAGCATCTCCACGCCTCAGCGAGCCCGTAACTCAACTGGTTGAGTGTTCATCAATTTTTCTTCAGAATAAGCTCCGGGGGGGCTCAACTAGACCAAAGGTCATAATTGGTAGAAAAAACCCTTCACAAAGTTTGAGAAATTAGTCGTATAAGAGTTGCGGATGTTGCTAACACTCAGAAGCAAAAAGGGGGCAAAATAAATGACATTAAATCAATTGGCAAATAACTTCCAATAGAATCAAGGGAATGACAATTACACTTGCCTTGAAATTTGAAATACAAAATCAAAGTATAACTCGGACCGAGCCCCCTCGGCTCCTGGTTGGTATTGCTTTGAGAAGGCTGAGGGAGCTGTCTTGAGGGCCGTACCACGTACTCCCTTAGGGGTCCCTTTCTGATCAAGTCTTCGATCGCCTCCCTGAGGGCCCGACAATTCATTGTGCTGTGACTAACCTCATTGTGAAGGGCACAAAATTCTTCCTGATTTCTTTGTCTGTAAGGGATTCTGGAGGGCGGGGGTACCCCAAAATCTTCCTTGTCCCTTTCTGTCATGAAGATCCTATCCTGGGAGTCTGATAGAATGCTAAACTATTCATAGCGATCCGAATACTGGGGTTGTCCACCCTTGGAATTTTTGGGCTTGTTGGCCGCCCGCTCGATGGAAGGGTCACCTTGATCCACGTCGTTCCTCCACTTGCCACGAGAGGAGTTGGCCTTTTCATCCTTCTTGTCAGACTTTTCAAAGTTGAAGGTCTCCTCCTATTTGATCTGCTTGGCAGCTTGCTCATAGAACTCGATGAAGTCCTTCATCAGGGACTTATACAGACTCTTGTATAGCTTTCCATCTTTGCGAAGTCTCGTGGAGATGGTGGCCAGCATGGTTTCTTCGGATGGATTCTCCACTGAATTAGCTTCGAATCTGAATCTAGCGATATAATCCTTCAGCGACTCCTGCTTACGTTGAAAGACCATAGCGAGGTAACAAGGGGGCACAAACTGTTTCTTCAGTGCTTGATACTGGCTGATGAACTTCTGTTGACAGTTTTCCCAACTACCAGTTGAGCGAGTTTGGAGGTTTTTGAACCAAGCTTAAGGCACACCTCCCAATGTGGCTGAAAAAACCCAACACTTAACCAGGAGGTCGGTTGTCTGCAAATCTATCTAAATATTGAACACGTCCAGATGATCATATGGATCAAAATCTCCATTGTACAATGGGATCGTAGGGACCCTGAGCTTGAGTGGTAGAGGTCGAGCTTCAATCTCCTTAGATAGTGGTGATCACTCCTTGTAATGAGTTCGATCACCCGGGGTTTGGAGGTGTTCTTCCAACTGAGCCATCTTCTGAAACAGCTCCCCAACTAATAGGTCCCATTCCCCAAAGTGCTGGTTAGGCGATTGTTGGACACTTTGGTCTCCATTGTCTCAAGGGTCATGATTCGGGGTCTGCTCCTACGAGCAACGAGCATGGGTATTACCTTGGTTTGGATAGCCCAGGCATTAGGTTTCAGCTTGTCTATGCACATTTTGTGCCAACGACGTGATTGCTTTAGTCAGTTCTCCCATCATGTGCTCAAGTTTCTCCTGTCGCTGGAGTCAGGTCTGTGGTCCGTCAGCGCCGTCAGTGATGAAAATCAGTTGCATCGAACTGGTTGGAGGGATACCAGCAGTTGTACTAATAATGGGAGCAGTGGACGAGTCTGTTGTCGAGACATGGCCATCTAGAGTATGACATTGCGAATTTGAGGCTCTAGTGGCTTTTCCCTTGGCCATTGTAATAGGAATGAACCAGAATAGGTGAGATCCCTATAGATGGCACCAAAATGTTGATGTCGGATTTTGGTTATGCTTCAAACTCCAGCCAACGGGGGGATTCTTTCGGGATCTCAGGCCTATATTTGATCCAGACGTAATAGAACAACGAAATAAACAAAGATGAAGGGAAGAGCAAGGAAGGAGACATAAGGTTTAATGTGGTTCAGCCAAATCTAGATATCACTGGACCCTACGTCCACGGCAGTGTGCTATTGCAATGGTGTAATTACAATGTTATAATGTTGCCCTTCATTTTGGCAAAGCTTCTACACAGAAAAATTGGCCTCTCCCTCTTCTAACAATGCAATCTTATTTATAGAGGAAGAAGGAGTTACATGCATTAATTACAAGTTATAGTTGTGTTACATCAAGCTATAAATGGAAAGGACAGTAAACAGCCTACAATCCGACTACTGCAGAATGTAAGCTGCGGGGTGGGCCCCCTTGGTCAGCTGTAGACTTGTGTCTATCTTCGTCCGTTGCTTGGTACGACTGTGCCAAGCGAGGTGCTGGGCATCCCGAGCGGGAATTCCTAGTTCGGGGGCGTCATGGGGACCTGCTGTAGCGAGCTTGGTGCTGCTTAGTGAGGTAGCGGGCTCGAGCAGGGTGATCTACTGTTTGACGAGCTGGTCTTGTGCTCTTCTCGCTGCGTCGCTGCCTCGCGAGACGAGGCCTGCTTCTCGGGATGGTGCCGGGACTGCTTCGCTGTGCCGCTTTCTGATGGGTGAAGCGAAGTTCGCTGAGTGCCTTTGGTGAGACGGGGGACTTGTTCACTGGAGGCCATTTTTGCGTATATCAGGAGCAAACCAATTTTCACATATAACACCACCAAATAAAGGTACATTTGTTTTTAATCAGGAACTATGTACTCCAGAGCCTTTAAAATGCATCAACGATTCCAACGCATACATCTTATATCTAAATAAAAATTATAATATTAACCCATTTTTCTAAATGCCACATGTCATGTATTACACTGATTTATTGCAATTTCACTGATTGTTTACGTTTTGCTAGTCATGGGACAAGAAAGAAGAATTAAATAGATATTACAATAAAATATAAAAACAGGACATATGAAAAATGTTAAGATTGTATAATTTAAAACAAATTTGATTAATTTTGTCAAAAAATATTTAAAATTAATAAAAAATGTTGCTTTATCCTCCGTTTATTTGGAATTAATAAAAGTTTCATTGAAACTGGCATTGATAAGTTTCTGTAATAAATTGAACTTTTTTAAAAAGTAAATTCCTTTATAAACTTTTCAAAAAATATTTAAAGTTGTTTAGTTGATAATAGAAATTAAAAGTTTTTGTATAAAGTTTTTCTTATCAAAGGGAGGGTAGGTAAATAACTTGACACATTTTGTAAAAAATAAAATTTTTGATAATGTATTATTTTCTCTATTCTTCTAATTAGTGATCAATCAAGTAATATATTTATTTATTATTTCTTAAAAAATTGAATTTTCTATATAATTTTCTGTCAATTAAATGATTATTTATTATAGTACAAGGATTCAAACTAGTACTCATGCATTGGTCATTCATGATTTATTTTATAATAATAGAATAAGATAATATAAGACAACAATGATTAAATAAATAATTGATAGATTAGATCTTATCTTTCATATGTGAATTATTCATAATTAATTTAAAATTTTAGATGAATTATAAATGAATAAAAAAATGAAGAATGACTCAACCAAATCCATACGTTTGGTTGCGTCCAAAGTTGGGGAGTCCTTAATTCGTTATCTATAAGTAGTTTTTACTCTTCAATAGATGCAGCAGGTACCCTTTATTTTCTGAAAAAGATGCATAAGGTTTGATATTTGTCTTATTTATCGAGTCAGCAACCACAAGTATTGTAGCTGGAGTATGAGATCTTTTCTTGAAGTGCATTCTCAGGGAAAAAGGGTAACAGCAAGTCCACTGGGTTTATTAGATAACATTCTTAATTAAGGGCTTTATAATGCATTATTCATTACTTTTTTAAAGTAATGGCTGCTATGAATCGCAGCTGGGGCCATGTCTTCTATAGCTTTTTATAACGAAATGGACTCCTTGTTCGTAGGTAAGGGAGGTGTACGGCCATACGTATAGATCATAAGTACATTTAACAACTAAATCATTTTTTTGATGGAGCAAATTATAACTTATTACTACATAAAGACATCCACGTTAATTATTTCATATATTTTATACTGGTTTGACATTAATGTCTATTTGAGCAGTGTGATATGTTAGAATAAATTATATTAGTTTTTAAACCAATATATAAAAAGGAAATAATGTCGGTTTTCTAATATAAAATTGATGTTTTTTTATTTAGAAAGTATTTTATCATAAATTCATGTCTTTTTCAACTATAGAAGACGTCGATTGTATTAAAAAATTGGTGTCTTTACTTCTTAAAAAAAAATGATGTTAGTTATATTTTTTTTTCAAAACATATATAATTACGCAACACAATTATAATTTTAACAACTTCAAATATTTTATTGGATCAATAAAAAATTTAAAGCATTGTAGAATTAAATTAAAAACAAAACATGTCATTTTAATGACAAGTCTATATATGATAATTATTTTATTTATTTTTTGACTAAATTTCCTCAATTGCACTTCTTTCTTTCATTAAGCCTTCTCTTGTAATGTAATTTCTAACATTGATAAGAACTTTAGATAAAAATATTTCAAGTGTCATCATGTTCATCCATATAAGTCTAAGTTGCTTTTTTATATATACTATTTAGATAAGAATAAACACATATACAATGAACATATAATATATCAAGTATAGGCCTTTAAACTAAAATTTATATATACTTGCCTACATATATATAAAATAAATATAATTAATTACCTAAAAGAAATTTTCAGTGTTGTTGTGTCCTGTAATGTAAACAAACACATAATTAAACAATATTGTTATCTGTTGACGTCGAAATTTAGTTCACATAGAGAGTCCCAGATTCCAGCCAATGGGAGTGAATTCATGGACCCAATGCCGCTCACTGAAGTGTGAAGAGACGAAGGGAAAGGAAGGAGGAGAAGATGGCACAATGTTGTAAGCGTGATTCGATTAAATCTGGGCGGTATCAGACTCTACGTCTATGGTGGAGCTTTCATTGATATTTGAGAAGAAATTTTTACAGAGTTTTAGCATACATGTTTCTAGCCTCCTCCTCTATTCTAACAATACATTCCTATTGAGAGAGGAAGGAAGAGTTACAAAAAATAATTGTAAGGTACAGTTGTGTTACATCAAGAAATAAATGGAAAAGATAGTAAAATTTCTGCAATCTGGCTGTTGCAGGCTTCTTTCTATGGGGTGGGCCCTTCTTATTAGCTGTGGAATAGCACTTGTGTGTATCTGTTACTCGGTATTGCTCTATCATACGAGATGTTTGTTATCCCAAGCTGGAGTTCCTAGTCGGGATCATTGAGGAGAATTGTTGTAGCGAGATTGATGTCGCTGTAGCGGGATAGCGAGTTCGAGTAGGGTGGCTGACTATTTAGTGAGCCGGTCCTCGCAATGACTTTGTCACGTTGCTTCCTAGAGGTAAGCGTGATGGATCTCGCTAGTTGTCCTTAGCGAGGTGGATCTCACTAGGTGTCCTTAGTGAATTAGGTAACTTAGCCTCTATTGGGCTTGAGTTTGTCTCGTTCTCTTAAGGCCATTTTTCACCTATAACATAAGCCCCCCAACTCTCAGTTTGCTTCTGTGGATCGGGAGTTGCAAGTTTTTCGAGGCTTTGTTCGTATCTTTAGTCGGAGTCCTTGCTTGACCGGATTATCATTTCAAACTTCTTGTCTGTCTTTTCATTTATGCTTTAGGCCTTGCTTTCTCCTGTTCGTCATTTTTGGCCGTTGGCGTGGCACTGCCATTCATTTTGGGCCGTTAGATAAAGATTAGTCAGATATCTTTTGGATCTTTCCATGGATCAACCTGGTTCTTTTATGCCTTGAAGGACTTCTTCTTTTGCCTCATAGAAGTTCGATGGAAGAGGCTGATGAGCCCCTTGTGTTTTCAGTGTCTTGGCTTCTAGTGAAGCTCGTTGAGACATGGATGGCCTGTTACAGAGTATTGTGAGGCATGGATAGCCTATTGCACGTGGCTTCGCCACAGGATCCGTCTGGCGAGCTCCTGGGGAGTCTTGTGCTAATCTTGGACTATCTTCCCTAGCTCCCTTCATAGAATCCAGCATGGCTGTTAAGACTCTTAGCGTCCTTTTGAGCTACGTTGGGTCTGTTCTAGGAAGAATCGCTAGTTGGGTATGGGAAGACTGTAAGAGTGGAGTCACTGGTCTTCCTACTAGCAGGAGTTTGCCCCTTGTTTTAGCCAACTTATCACTTTCCTACCAGAATGGTAGTATTAGGCTTGCAGGCTTTTTGCCTTTGTTTCTGTATTTCTTCTTCATCTGATGTAATCTTGCCTCTTTGAGGCTCTTTAATGTGTATAATCTCTTCTATGTAGCTTCTGAAAGTTGCATTGGATGCTTTGTGCATCGCTGCTTGTATATTTCTGATGATTAATGAAGTTTCCCTTTGGCCAATTGACTGCATTTTTAGTCTTACTTTTTCCGTTCGGTTGCTTTCGGCAAGTGGGAATTTGGTCGCATGTAAGTTGCGACTGATGAGGGCTCGTACAAGAGTTGTTATTTTTCGATCGCATGTTGGCCGTGAATGTCTATGTTGCATGAGAGTTGTGATAAGTTTATTCTGGCATCCTTGCCATGTGGCGAGCTAGTTGTCCATTATTTAATTTGAACATACTGTCGAGGTAGGCTCTGGGGCTGTCCCACCCTCGGATAGGTTTTGTTTTTGTTTGTGCTATCGCAAGGTAGGCTCTGGTCCATTTCACCCTTGGACGTGAGGTAGGCTCTGGGCCTTCTCACCCTTGGACAGGTTTTGTTTTTATTTATGCTATCACGAGGTAGGCTTTGGCCCATCTCACCCTCCGACGTGAGGTAGGCTCAAGGCCGTCTCACCCTTAGACGCGAGGTCAGCTCTGGGCCATCTCACCCCCGAACAAGTTTTGTTTTTGTTTGTGCTATCACGAGGTAGGCTCTGGGCCATCTCACCCTCAGATAGGTTTTGTAGTGATTGAGATGATAGCTCGTTGTATAGCGAAGTCGCATATTTGTACCACAGCAAGCTCATTTCTCAATGGTTAGGGAATTTGTACTTTTGGTTGCAGTTCAAAGGACTTGGTTTGCTCTAGATGTATCGATGGGGTAGGCCTTGTGCTATCTTACCCCTGGATGAATCCTTGCAATGATAGAGTGAAAACTCGCTATTTGGATTATGTTTTTTTGGCCAATCGACAACTTACACTGATTCAACATAGAATGATTGATACAACTCATTGTCATAGATCACAAGAAAATGGTACAGGATTAGAATATGGTCCTGATGGAGGGCTCCGGCTCTTGGCTAGTGATTTGTTGAGCCTGTTGAGCATGCTGCTCTGGTGGTCTTACCACGTAATCCTGTAGCCAGTCTCTTCTAATAAGGTCTTTAATAGCATCTTTTAGTGCCCAACATTCTGAGGTGGTGTGTCTAGCCTCATTATGATAGGCACAGAATCTACTTGGATCTCTAGACTTAGTGGAGGCTCTCATCGGTCTGGGCCTTCCGAAGTCCTCGTTATGCCTTTCTGTGGTAAAAATTTTATCCTGCGTGACTGACAGGATGCTATAACTATTGAAGCGACCTCCAAGTCGCTGGGGCTTTGCCTTCTTTGCGAGCTGAGGAGAGAGGTCATGACTACGACCCTCGTCATTCCTCATTTTGCTTACAATGGGACCACTGGCATCCACTTTTTGCGTGGATCCCTCCATTCTGAAGGTTTCTTCCCATCTTATTTGTTTGGTAACTCACTCGTAGAATTTAGTAAGGTCTCGAGCTGGGGACTTGTAGAGGCTTCTGTACAACTTTCTGTCTTTACGAAGTCTCACCGAGATGGTTGTTAAGATACTTTCCTTTGAAGGATTCTCCACATAGTTGGCCTCGTGCCTAAATCAGGCTATATAATCTTTCAGTGATTTGTTGTTGCACTAGAAGATTATTGTGAGATGGTAAGGAGGCACGAGCTGTCTCTTCAGGGCTCGGTACTGGTCAATGAATTTTCTTTGGCATTCTTCCCAGCTACTGATGATGTAGGCTGGGAGGTGTTTGAGCCATGCCCGGGATACTCCTCCCAATGTAGTCAAGAAGACACGACATTTCACCAGGGGGTCAGTTGTATAAAGATCCATCTGGACATTGAATGCATCCAAATGGTTACTCGGATTGTTGTTCCCGTCGTATAGTGTTATGGCGGGTACTTTGAGTTTTTGTGGGAGAGGCTGCATCTCAATCTCCATAAAAATGATGAGCTATCCTCGTAGTGAGGTTGATTGCTTTGAGGCCATGGGCATTCTTCTAGTCATTTAAGCCTTTAGAGGACTTCCTCCATTATTAGGTTTTGTGTTTCAGGCTGAGGAGTGGAGCTTCCTGCTCATTACGAGCCCTCCAGTTGTTGACTATCACGATCTTTGCGAGTTTCCCTTTGAGCCTCTTTGCGAAGCTGTTGGAGCTATGTCATGATTTCTTCTTGTCTTTGTATGTTCTGAGCTTGAGCCTGTGCCAATGCTTTGACAATTTCAGCTAACTCTCTTATCATGCTTTCGAGTACTGGTTGGGGTTAATCGGGCGTTTGAACCTCGAGTTTCAAGGGCAGCAGTAGACTGTTGGTGAACTCCAACAACAGCCGTGCCTACTAGTTGGGGAGCTGGAGTGGTTAAACTCCGAGTGATTCTTCCTCTTGCCATTGTTAAGCTGTAATGGGCACTCAGAGAGCAGATGAGGCCCCACGGTGGGTGCCAAAGATGTTGACGTCAGAATTTGGTTCACACAGAGAGTTCCATGGACCCAATGCCCTCCCCGAAGTGTGAAGAGATGAAGGGAGAGGAAGGAGGAGAAGATGGCACAGTGTTTTTAAAGTAGTTTAACTAAATCTAGGCGATATCGGATCCTATGTCCACGACGGAGCTTTTATTGATATTTGAGAAGAAATTTTTACAGAGTTTTGGCATACATGTTTCTGGCCTCCTCCTCTATTCTAACAATGCATTCCTATTTATAGAGGAAGGAAGAGTTACATAAAATAATTATAAGCTGCAGTTGTATTACATCAAGAAATAAATAGAAAAGACAGTAAAACTTTTGCAATCTGGCTGTTACAGGCTTCTTTCTGCGGGATGGGCCCTTCTTGTTGGCTGGGGAATAGCACTTGTGTGTATCTGCTGCTCGGTATTGCTTTATCTTGTGAGATGTCTATTATCCTGAGGCGGGGTTCCTAGCTCAAGATCGCTGAGGAGAATTGCTATAACGAGATTGGTGTCGTTGTAGTGGGATAGCGAGTTTGAGCAGGGTGGCTGGCTACTTAGCGAGCCGGTTCTCGTTATGACTTCATCGCGTCACTTCCTGGAGGTAAGTGAGATGGATCTTGTTGGGTGTCCTTAGCGAGTTGGATAACTTAGCCTCTACTGAGCTCGAGTTTGTCTCGTTCTCTTAAGGCCATTTTTCGCCTATAACATTATCAAACGATCTTGATTTTAATAAACAAAATTATGTACAAACATCTAAACTAACATTTATATAACTAGTTGCCTATATACCATAAACATGTAACATATTAAGTACAAACATCTAAATTAAAATAAACACAATTAGTTACCTTCAATTTTACTTAATATTTTTTTTCTCTAAGAGGATCTTCAACCTATATTCAGTTTACCTGAAAGATATAATTTTTTTTATGAAATTAACAAAATAATATATATATATTTCATATAAGCAAACTAATATTTAAGAGGCATTACAAGAAATCAAGCATTTTCTAACATCATTTCTGGCGTTCTTCCATGACAATATTTAGACATTGGAAGTTCATCAGAAAAGACAAAAAATGGGAAAAAATTGTATTCGACTTTTTCTAATGCTTATAAATATCGATAACAATGACGTGGCACAATTTCGGATGTTCAAATCTATTGAAAAATAAAAGAAGTTTGACATCAATTTTTTCCTATGTCTTGGGAGATGTAAAAAATGCTATATCACGTGGTGACGTGATCCTTTTCTACGTCTTTAAATGTTGTAAAGTCATAAAAAATTAAGTTTTTAAAATTTTAAATTTTTAGACATGTCAGAGTTTTTGATATTTCTAGATGTTGCAAAAATGTTATATGGCATTTTTCCGACAACCTAGACGTTGGAAATCCATCAAATAAAAGAAAAAAAAAGCTGATTTTAGATTGAGCTGCCCCTTTTTCCCATATCATTTTGTCTATGCCTTAACCTCCCCAACCTTTTAATGCTACTGGCTTGCTATTGGAGGAGTGCCGCCATTCATCCTTGGCTTGGCACTGTCCATCCATCGCAGAAGCTTCTACAGCCCCAAGTATTCTTTCTATTTCCTTGTTTATGCCCCCTCTTTCCCTTCGTTTGTGTTTTGCTTGGGTTTCTACATACATGGGCTTTATGTCCTATAATTCCACATCCAAAGCAAATGTTTTGGAGCTTTTCATAGGAAAAATAAGTCCAAACTTTGCCACTGTTCCGGGAATCCATATCCCTAAAGGAAGATGTTTTGAAATTTCCAGGCATACCTTAATCTAAGGAAAAGGTCTGACAATGCATCCATGATCTATTGGACAATCAATCAATCTCTATTACTTTAATTAATCTAAAGTTTTTAGTTTCCAACTGTATGTATATATATGTTAACGGTAGATTTCGGTTACACCTAAATCTGGCCAATGGAAAGGGTTCTTTCGAGACCCAAGCTATTTTCCGGTTGTTAGGTGGTGAAAGATGAGAGACGACAGAAGGAAGAAGGAGAAAAGTTGAAACACAAGGGGTTAACATGGTTTGGCTAAATCCGAGCGGCACCAGACTCTATGTCCCCGGAGATATTTTATTAATCTGAAGAAGTTTTTACAGAGTTTTTGTTGTGGTTTCTAGCAAAGTTTCTGCTAATTTGTTCTTACTTACCTACTATGCAAAGGTTCCAGACCCCCATTTATAGAAGCATGGAGGGGTACAAATGAAACTAAATAAATTGTATATCTGTTATATCAAATATTAAATATATAAGACTATCTAGAGTACTGCAAATTGGCTTCTGTAGGTTGTTTTCTACGCGCGAGACCTGATGGTTGTATTTTGCAAAATAGCGGTACAAGTTGCCTATTGGCCTTATGGTCGACCTCAATGGGCTTTTAGCTGGGTAAGACTTCATCCTAGCGAGTTGGAGCTTGTGTGTTGAGGCTACTATTGGTTCGCGACCTCAAGCTCATTCAGCCTGTGAGCTCGGATCTTTAGCGAGCCAAGGCCCTTTATGCAGTGACCTTGCATTTTGGCAAACTCATTCCTTTTGCTGGACTTAGGCTTCTGCCAGCCCATTTTAGAGTGTCGAATTCTCCCTACAACTTTAGCCCCCCCAACTCTTAGTTCGCTTTGCAGATTGGGAGTTGCAATTCTTTTTGGAAGGGTCTTCTTTGTCAATCAAAGTCTTCGGTGCTCAAACTGTCGTGTAGTCACTTCAAACTTCACTTCACTTGAACCAGACTATACTTCTTTTTGAGTATGATTCTCAACCGTTGGCATGGCAATCCCATTTTTTTTAGTCATCTGATTTGGGGATAGTCATTTACCCTTTGGGTCTTTCAGTCGACCCGACTAGTCTATATAATGCTTGTAAAGCTCTCCAGGTTTCTTAGTGGAGTGCTCTAATGAGTGTCAAAGTTAAGCCCCCCATATTTCTAATAGCATGGCTTCCAGTGAAGCTTTTTGACGCGTGTATGGTCTACTATAGAAGATCACGAGGCTTGAATGGCCTATTGCATATGACTCCTGTGGATAGCTCTTTATACTAGCTGTAGGGGAGTCTTGTGTAGATCTTGATTATTTCCTCATGATTTGGCAATGGGCTTCAATCTTGCTAGCCAGACTCCTGGCACTTTTTGAATTGCTTTGGGTATAAAGGAGCTGCTGGCTGAGGAGGGATATAAGCATGAGTAGTCGGGCTTGCTAGTCTTCCTGTTGGTGGGAATTTGTATCTCGGTAGCTGGCTTTCTACTTTCTTATGAAAATAATAGCTTTAGGCTTTTTGCTTTTGATCTTGTACTTTAGATCTTCTGATGTTAACCTGTCTCCTTAGATGAGATTTTAATGAAATGAACTTTCATTGTAACACTTGAATTACTATATGAGACATTCTACTTGCATGAGTTGCTGTATAATAGCTGAATGAAATATTTCAATGATCGATTGGTTGCACTCTTCAACGAATCTGGGCATTTTGCACCTTGAGTGGGTAATGAGTTTTATCCAAAGAGATCGTAAATGAGTTGTGAATTAATAAGTCGCGTGAGAGTTGTGAACATTAGGTCGCATGAGAGTTGCGAATCATAATAATCTTATTGCTTTAGACAAATAATCAAGTTAATTTTAGCACCTTCATGCCTCAACGAACACATAGTTATACCGGCATTGAGTATTGTGAGCGCCTTCGCGCCTCAACGAGCACACAGTTGCGCTGGTTATTGAGTATTGTGAGTGTCTCCATGCCTTAGTGAGCATGCAGCTATGTTGGTCAATGAGTATTGTGAGCGTCTCCACACCTCAGCGAGCACGTAGTTACGCTGGTCAATGAGTATTATGAGCATCTTCATGCCTCAGCTAGCATGCAGTTACACTGGTCAATGAGTATTGTGAGCATCTCCACGCCTCAGTAAGCACACAGCTATACTGGTAAACTGGCTTACACATTATAACTAGCGAAACAAAGTTCTATTTGATAAAGACAACAAATATGTAAAAGAAACTAAAGCACATTATCAATATATAATCCGGACTGAGGCACCTTACTCTTGGTTAGAATCTCACTAGGGATGTTGAGATCGCTACTCCATAGGTCACACCACATACCTTTGCAGGCGACCTCTTTTGATAAGATCTTCTATTACATCCTTCAATGCCCAACACTCTAAGGTATTGTGCTTGACCTTGTTGTGATAGGCACAGAATTTATCTGTATTCCTGAGCCGACCATGAGTCCATCGAGACTTGGGCTTCCTGAAATCTTTTCTATCTCGCTCTACTAGGAATATCCTATCTTGAGTGTCAGATAGAACGCTATAGCTTTCATGGTGACTTTGGCATTAAGGCCGCTCATCCCTGCTCCTCTTGATAATCTGAAGATCGGAACCGTCCTTTCTTTCTCTGTGGTTGTTCCTCCTTTTATTCCAATATGAGTTGCTTGTATTAGACTTCTTCAAGCCAAAAGTTTCATCCCATCTGACTTGCCTCCAGGTCACTTGTAGAAATCCTTGAGGTCTTTCATCGGTGACTTGTATATGCTTTTGTATAGCTTCCCATCTTTGTGAAGCCCCGCAGATATCATTGCTAAAATGGTTTCTTATGAAGGATGTTCTACATTATTGACCTCATGTTTGAACCAAGAGATGTAGTCCTTCAATGACTCTTCTTTTTGTTGGAAGATTGTAGCGAGATAGTAAGGTGGAGTGAGCTGTCTTTTCAATGCTTGATACTAGTCGATGAATTTCTTTCAACACTCCTCCTAGCTGCCTATACAGGGAGCTAGAAGACTTTTAAATCACGTCAGAGGCAAGCCCCCCAGTGTTACTGGAAAGACACGACATTTCACGAAGGGATTGATCGTCATAAGATCCATCTAGATATTGAACGTATCTAGATGATCATACGGGTCTCTATCTCCATCATAAAGTAGAATTGAGAGGACTTTGAACTTTGGTGGAAGGGGTTGCATTTCAATCTCTTCAGTGAATGGTGATCTCGCTTTATAGCAAGCTTGGTTATTCGGAGCTTGAAGATACTCCTCGAATTGATTTACCCTCTGAAACAACTTTTCTACAAGTGGATCTTGTACTAGAGGCCGTTGATTCTCTTGGTCGTGACTGCAGCAACCTGGAATGTGCTCTTCACCAGCACTACCCAAACATTTGGCTTGGTATTGCTGGTGATCATTTCCAAGTGTGACGACTTCATCCTGTCTTTGCAAGCACTAAGCCTAGCTTTGTGCTAACGCGATGACTACTCTGGCCAGCTCTCCCATCATATTTTCTAGCTTCTCTTAGTGTTGAAACTAGACTTGGATTCCTTCACTCCTATTTGCAATAGTAGCAGGATGAAAAGAGCTGCTTGGGGGTGGAAAGGCAGTGGCACCTATAACAGGAGCTGTTGAAGAATTTGCCAAAGCCACATGACTTTCCGACGGGTTAACTTGAGTGTTTGAAGCTCTTGTGGCTCTCCCTCTAGCCATCGTAACTGCATAAAGAGTTAAACAGAAAATAAAAGATCAACCAGTACATAGATGGGTCCCACCAAGCATGCTAGAATGTTGACGATAGATTTCGGTTACACCTAAATCTGGCCAATGGAAGGGGTTCTTTCGAGACCCAAGCTGTTTTCTGGTTGTTAGGGGGTGAAAGATGAGAGACGACTGGAGGAAGGAGAAAAGTTGAAACACGAGGGGTTAATGTGGTTCGGCTAAATCCAAGTGGCACCGGACCTTACGTCCACGGAGATATTTATTAATCTGAAGGAGTCTTTACAGAGCTTTGGCTATGATTTTTGACAAATTTTCTACTAATTTGTTCTTACTTACCTACTATACAAAGGTTCTAGCCCCCCATTTATAAAAGTATGGAGGGGTATAAATGGAACTAAATAAACTATTCATCTATTACATCAAACATAAAATGTACAAGACTGCCTAGAGTACTGCAAACTGATTTTTGCAGGTTGCTTTCTGTGTATGGGGCCCGATGGTTGTATCTTACAAAATGTTGGTGCAAGTTGCCTATTGGCCTTATGCTTGACCTCAGTGGGCTTCTAGCTGGGTAAAACTTCGTCCTAGCAAGTTGGAGCTCGTGCATTGAGGCTGCTACTAGTTCGTGACCTCGTGGTCTGGTGAACTCATTCCTTTTGCTGGAATTGGGCTTTGGCCAGTCCACTTCACAGTGCCGAATTCTCCCTACAACAATATATATATTTGTTAAGAGTGATGAGTCTAAATGTATGTATGTATAATGTAAAGTTTCTAGTTTTATCACGAGATACATATAGGTTGCACTTTGGGTTACTCTGTTGAGCACCTTTTTGCCATACTATGTTTGATGTGGCATTTTATCATGCTGCAACATAAAAATAGCTTATTTATACTATTGTAGTTAATCTGAAAGTAATGGTTACCAACTATTTGTGGCATTTTTCCCACTTAATGTCTTCTTCATGATCCATTATTCTTTTTCCCTCTTCTGTTTTAAAATTCCCTTAAAAAGAAATGTAAATCATGAAATAAAAATAGAAGAGATGCTGCCGTGATCAATAAAACCACAAAGAAGTCCTCTCTGGGTACGGAAAATATTAGATATATTTGGTTAGGAGTCAGTAGCCACACCAGGAAAAGGTAATTATAAAAGAAAAGAAAAAAAAATATAAAGAATCATATATATGTAGACATACATGTATGTATGTATATGTGTTTGAGGTTGGTGGCCAATCAAATTGGATTGTTTTGGCGCTCCTGAGAATGTACGCTCCCATGTGAAGCATTTTGTCTATAACAAGTGGTAAGATTCTTATTTGCTAACCGTCCAAATTATGCTCTTAAAAGCTGCAAAAGATGAAGCTTTTTTTTTTTTAAGTTAAAAAAAAGACATAGCAAGATTGATTGGGTTTAAGCATGCTTTGACATCATCATGAGAAGCAGATTTGTGGATCAATTGTTTTCAAAGGTGTAAGGATTAAGAAAACACTGTGCTGAGTTACCTTTTGTTATGTAAAAAATTGGTTGTTTGTTGTGTATTACTACTGCATATTTCTTCTCCATAGCATAAATAATGACTTCGCTATAGGGGAATAGCTAGTTACAGTAGCAGTGGGAGAATGGTCGGTTGCTATAATAGAGGGAATTGTAATTAAATGGCTATAATTAGTTGCCTTAGTAGAGGAATTTGATTTGGAATAGTTTGTTGCTTTAAGTTTAAGGTTTTAGTACCATGGTTAGTACATTATGCATTCATATAATTGTAATAGGTTGTTATAATTTTAAGAGTCAGTTGTTAGCCATTTTGATGCCCAGGGGAGGTGATTTGAGGGTGAGGTCTCTACAGTGTTGGATGGTCTTATACAGGAGTGGAAAGCCTCAGAGAAACAACTGAAAAGCCTAAAGTAGTCAATAAGCCCAGTAAGAAAACCAAAACTAGAATAGTCAATAAACCCAATTAGAAAACCAATTAGAGTAATTAGTGAAAATTTCCAAAGCTTAAGTAACAAATAAATCCTTTTTAGTAAATTATTGTTCACAAAATAGTTGTCATGGCTCACTTATTTGGGAAACTTTATTCAAAACACAAGGAACCGGCACTGTCAACCTCCAGGGAAAACTCTGATCAAAATATAGATGGTAGAAACCAAGATATAGTCAATAGTGAAGAATTAGTTATTTTAGAAATAGAACAAAATTTCAATAATTGGAAATTATCAAGTTCCTAGTGAAAAAATCTATAAATCAAGTTACCTTTCATTTCTTTCAAGATTTTATTATTAGCACTTGTGAGCAAAACTTACGTATCAATAAAATTTATGATTCAATACTTTTGCTTTCACCTCACTTAATTCAAAAGCATAAGAAACACTATAATTATCTACATGTAGGACTTATTCAAGCAACTACAAAACCACTCCATAGATTAGTTATAGATGCTCCAATACTAATAATTCTTCAAGATATTAGAGCTCAAAATTTCAAAGATTCTCTTTTAGCATGTCTGCAATCAAATCTACATAATGATCTAGTTTATTTTAATTATTTTCTAGGCTACACTGTATCTTTAGATAATCTAGATGTCAAAACTTTTTAACCTTAAAAATAAAAAAAGAAGGAATTTGAAAAGAAGGAACAAGGCATGTGAATATAATATATAGAGAATTCATTATAAAGTATTAAAAACCACTATCAATATTAAAGCCTTAAAAAAATTAAAATCAAGAAAAACATTACTGATAGAAGCCAATACTCAATCCTCCATCATTTCACTCCAAAAGCTTTAAAGCATGATCAAATTTCTTTCACTAAAAAATAGAAACTTCTAGAGCTTATACCTCTAAAATATGAAAATCATTCAACACTTAATTAAATTTTGGAAGAACCTTCTAGAGATGTTACTTTAAAATTTGCTAGAAATCTATCTGTGCGATTTAGTAGTTATGAACCAAGTTCTTCTTCAATATCAAAATCTTTTCCAAGAAAATCAATAGATTTAAACTCAATAGCTTCAACATTAGATTTATATCCTTAGAAACATATAAACATAGAAATTCAATTTTTAGAAAATCAAATAAATAAATTAGGTGACACTTATAATCCCTTAAAACAAGGTGAAAAGTTACCTCAGAACTTCCATACTAGGAATTATTATCCTAGGCCTACTCCTTCAGATATTCAATATGAAGAATTATGATGGTCAAGGAGTTCTATCATGCCCCGAATTTTAGTACATGACTGGTGGAAAAATTCATGTACATGTAACTTCTTATAAGCCTAAACCATGCAACATCATCCTTCGTACTACATATCTCCTATGTGGAGAGTGATTAGACCATTAAAGACTATGTAGGACAAGATGATAAATTTAAATAATATTGATACATTTGTCTAATGCTTTATTATATTTTTGACAAAAATCTTGCAGAGTTTTCCTTATTTTCTAGAACTTGGGCACTAGGATAGTACAATGACTAAGGGCTACATGCCCTACTCACAACTTGTACAATCAAACAAAATACAACACAAGCCCAAATGTGTTGTTTTGTGAGTGTGTGATTGTCACTCAAATACGTAAGTACACGTAATCAACAAGTAATATAGAGTGAGTAAGTATCGTCTCCACAGGGATTGAATTTCTTGCAACTTAAATGTAAAAATCCAATGAAGCAAACAATAATTTCTTGAGCTAACTAA
>JANHAO010006879.1:0-20833 GCA_026873985.1 Saraca asoca
TCTACTTTCACCTTAGATTTTATCTGGGGAATTTTGGGACCTCAAACTAGTGGATCCTTAGGAGGTTTGCTCAGCCAAAGGGGAAAAAATTTTTTGAAAATTTCGGCCTCCTTGCTGCCCCCATGGCCAAACAAACCTATCAGGTGTTTCACTAGCTTTCATGGAAATTGACAATCTCACATAGGCAACACTACTTTGTCCCTGACTAATTCTACAAGGTTTTTAAGAGCTTAGGTTGGGAGCTCATGTGTGTAAGTGATCATGCATTGTGCATGTGAGAGAACTTACAAACCAAACAAAGATCATGACAAATCCCAACAAACAAATAAATAACATGTAAAGGTTACAAAAAGAAGAGGAATATTAACAAGCAAATGAATAATAATTAGCTATAAAGGAAATCTTTAAAAGATAGCAAACAAAACATAATGGCTTAACCCCAATTACTCCACAGTGGAGTCTCCAAGCTATTACAATGTTCTTGGCAGTAAGGTGCAATGCGAATAGTTGAACCCCACACATAATAATGAGTTTATAGCATAAAATGCAAGACACAAGATGCAAATTTAAAATGCACACTAATTTAAGCAATTAAAAGGAGTCATCACTAATCATTTTAGCAATGTGATTGAAATGGCCAAATAAAGTCTATGTAATTTAGAATTCAAACTTAAGGGTTAATTACACGTAACGAAGGTATCAACACTCTATGATGTCCATTTATAAAATGGTTACCTATTTTTCCTAGTTATCTTTCATTTGAAACTCATTGGTTCATTATGTTAATTTTTTTATTTACCTTCTTTTTAAAAATATTTTATTTACTTATTATTCTTTTTATATCGCATCTTGTTTTACATAAGATCAAAAATGATATGTGACTTAAACAAGTATGAGTAACTAAAGAAATCATTGATTTTTAGGGCATGCTAATATGTTTACAATGATGATTATTAACCAGTATTAAAAAAACTATGTTCATAATATTTCAAATTTGAAATTGAGAAAAAATTGTAGTGTAAGATAAATCCATTTCCCTTTTGAAGAGGGTACTTAATTAACATCGAAACAATGATAATATTTTCTAATTTTATTTAGTTTTATTTTTAAAAAAAAGATTGCTTGAAACAAATTAAATAGTTTGATATATTTTAATGTCTTCCAATTTCATGGTTGAATTTAAAAAAAATAAATGCCTTAAGAATATTAAGGGCCATCATTATTGCACTTGCAATTAGATTCATCAACTTTCATCTGCATAATTTCATTTTTATTTGTACACGATATAGACTTAAACTAATGTGTAAAGTAAAGTTAGATTGTAGTGTATTTCTAAAACTATGAGAGGCACTTAATTTAATAATAATACAAAAGGTGAGTTAAAAAGAACATTTTTTTCCTTGAAATATTGCATAAATTTTATTAATTTGACCTGTCATGTTAATTTTATTAATTTAATTAATGCATCAAATTTGTCCAACTTTATGATCAAATATGAACAAAGGAAAATGCCTCAAGAATGTTGGGAGTTTGTATTTATTGCACTTGCAATCAAATTTCCCAACTCGGATCATTATTAGCAAAAGTTTATTATTCTTAAATTAAAAAGATACACACAAAAATGCAATAAAATGACATATTTCATGATATAGTATTATATATAAATAAAAACTAAGAATATAATGATTTCATGTATAATAATATTGAGAATTTCTTTTTGAAATCTCACCAGCTTGCCTGATTTAACTTCTAAAATATTCCTCACCTAAAAAACACTAAAAAAGACTAAACTTTCAGTCTATTTTTGATAGATTCCATGGTAGTATATTATAGATAAAATATAAATAACAATTTATAATACAATTAAATGATCCATTTGTAACCATAAATACATAAACAAAATAAAATCATAAAAAAGAAATATAATATAAAAAAAAGGTGTTAACATGTGACGAATATCAAAAAAATTTATTCTCCATATCCTCTCAACCATTCATTCAATAAATTACAAAAGTATAAACAATAAAAGGAAAAAAATAAAATATATGAAAAGGGGACTAGTCACGTAACAAACGTTCAAAAGAAAAAGAAAATAAAAAAATAAAAAGGGATAGGTGGAACCTTTAGAAAATGGAGAAAAGTTTAAAACGTTAATGGAAAATTATAAAAAAAAAAAGGAATGGGGACACCAATCTTTAGAAGACAAGAACACAGTTTGGTCTCCACTTCATGCCAATACTCTTCATCCTCACATCAGCACCAACCCCTACAACTTTGTCTTTTCTTTTTTGTTTTTATTTTTACAACAAACCCCAATCATCAAGAATAATCAAAGGTTAATATTAAATGTTTGAGTTTCTATTATGAGTTTGAGATTGAAAGTTTCATTTTCTCAATTTCTTTACTTAGATATATTTCTTTCTCTCCATCTCTCTCTCTCTCTCTATGGCCACTCTTTTTTCAAGGCCACAGAATCATGATCTTCTTTCAAAGAATTTGCCTTTTCTATTTAAATTATTTCTATCCTTTTTTTTTAGTACTTTTGTTTTTTATTTTAACATAAATGAAGACAACTCTACTCTCATCAATATGATAAAAAAATTTTTTGTCATTTTTGCTTTCAAAATTCAGGGTCATATGATCATAAAACATGTAAATCCCAAATAAAATTGGGTGTCTACAATAATAAGCTTGGTATTGTTTGTTTTCTTATTTTGCCACATATACTTGAATAGAACGCTAATGCTAAAAGGTGCAATATGACCTTGTTGAAAGTGATAAGGTCTATGTTGGCTCTTGCCAACCTTTTTACTACTTTTTGGATGAGTTTTCCTCATTGTTGTTCATATTCCAAATAAAGTTTCTTCTAAGTCTATAGAGGAGACTCATTATGAACTATGGATTAGTAGGTAATCTAAATTGAATCATATGAAAGTTTAAGGGTTGTGTTGTTCATGTTGTTATACACAATCCTACTAAAGATAAACTTGTAGCAAAACCAAAAAGGCATTTAGTGGTTATCCAATATAATTACAAGGGTATAGGCTATATGATACAATAGATAAGATGATCATTAAGAATATGGATGTGAAATTTATTAAAGAATATTTTAATTGTTGTTGACAGTCGATTTTGATAATCGGTCAACTAGGGATTCTGAGAACCAAACTGCTACTAAAGAAGTGAGAAAATGCTATGAAGTAGAGAGAAGTTTAGCAAAAGGGAAAGGAGAACAAGAAGATTTTTAACGTGATTTGACTAAAGTCTGGTTGACCCTTACATCCACGGTGTGTATATTAGCTTGTCACGGTTGCCTTAATAGGAATACATACATCAATGGCAGTTTCGACAGAGTTTCTGCATATATCTTTTTCCTATCTTCCTATATTATGGCTCCCCTACTTATTTATAGAGGCCAGGAGGGTTACAAGTCATAATTTGTCATTATAAAACTATGATTACATTTGTGTTGAGCATTAAATGCTAGACTCCAAGTAATAAATGCAGGATAAAT
This sequence comes from Saraca asoca, assembly GCA_026873985.1. NCBI lineage: Eukaryota > Viridiplantae > Streptophyta > Magnoliopsida > Fabales > Fabaceae > Saraca > Saraca asoca. The sequence continues at coordinate 3,515 of JANHAO010006879.1, forward strand.
CATTGTCAGACTTTGGAGGCTGAGTTACGAATTTGTAGAGTGCTCAGACTGTATCTGTTAGACGTAGGTTGTTTCTTATGACACTGAGGGGAGCTTGCTACTACTTTGGTTGGTGGAGGCTTCTAAGCTCATGATACGCGATATGTAGCTCGGTGCCAGTGACCTCATTCTGAGTTCGGTCTAGTCTCTTTACATTGGTCTCGATTCTTTGAGCTTCTATTGATCCGTTCCTTCTTACCTAGAAAATACCCCTAACATCAGTCCCCTAACTTTCAGTTCACTTCACGAACTGGGAGTTATTTTTGCACAAGCCACACATCTTTACTTGGGTCATAACTTAATTTCAACAACTTTATGGGTGATCACGTGCTTAGGTCATTCAGGAGATACGAAGGCGGTTGGGTGCGCCACTGAAGCGAGTTTCTGGTAGGCAATTAGGCGCACCATAGAAGCGAGCTGACTTGTGTGCCTATGGCGAAGGGTTGCAAGAGAGTTGCGAGTCCAAGAGCTCTGGAGGTTCAGTGCATTAACACTTGGTGTGCCCGAGCTATGAGCTCTGGAGGCTTAGTGCGTTGCACCAGGTGTGTCCGAGCTATTAGAGATAAGCTCTAGAGGCTTAGTGTGTTGCACTGCACCAGGTGTGCTTGAGCTATGAGCTCTGGAGGCTTAGTGCATTACACCAGGTGTGCCCAAGCTATTAGAGATGAGCTTTGAAGGCTTAGTGCATTGTACTACACTGGGTGTGCCTGAGCTATGAGCTCTACAGGCTTAATGTGTTGCACCAGGTGTGCTCAAGCTATTAGAGATGAGCTTTGGAGGCTTAATGCATTATACCGCACTAGGTGTGCTTGAGTTATGAGCTCTGGAGGCTTAGTGCATTGCACTAGGTGTGCCTGAGCTATTAGATATGAGCTTTAGAGGCTTAGTGCATTGTACCATATCGGGTGTGCCCAAGCTATGAGCTTTAGAAGCTTAGTATGTTGCACTAGGTGTGCCCGAGCTATAAGCTCTGGAGGCTTAATGCGTTGCACCAGGTGTGCCTAAGCTATTAGAGATAAGCTCTGGAGGCTTAGTACATTGTACTGCACTGGGTGTGCCCGAGCTATGAGCTCTAGAGGCTTAGTGCATTGCACTAGGTGTGCCCGAGCTATTAGAGATGAGCTTTAGAGGCTTAGTGCATTGTACCACACTGGGTATGCCTAAGTTATGAGCTCTGGAGGCTTAGTGCATTGCACCGTACTAGGTGTGCCTGAGCTATGAGCTCTAGAGGCTTAGTGCGTTGCACCAGGTGTGCTCGAGCTATGAGCTCTGGAGGCTAAGTACATTGCACCAAGTGTGCTCGAGCTATTAGAGATGAGGTTTGTTCGTGTTGGCTTGAGGTCGCACGGGAGCTGTGAGCTACGAGACGACAGTGAGGTAATGGTAAATTTTAGATAACAAAAACGGTTAGGGCTGTAGCTCATTTTTCTCTGTTTCCTGTCTAGTGGGGATCCTGATATGTTCACATCACATGTGCCTTTTCGATTCTCGCAGATGGCACATTGATTGCCATGTTCGGTGGACGTGCCTTGACTTAAATGCTGATAAGCACTGGCCCATTGGATCGTGGGTCATTCGAAGAGTTTTCGAATCCGCTAATTCATTTTTAATAAAAGCTGGGAAGGTCCTTCCCTCTTTCTTTCATCATTTGAAATCTACCAAGATCACATCTTTTCTATTTTTCATAGACCTATGGGCTGCCCATTGTTCTTTCCCTTTCTTAGTTTCATCCCAATCTTCTAGATTTTCCAAGCTAGGCTTCGATCACCGATCACTGCCTCTGTCTGCCTTCCAAATCCTTACTGTTCTCTAACTCGTCAAGGTGAGTTTATATTTCTGGCCTGATATATCTACGTGTGTGTGTTTCAGGGGTTTTCATGGGTGTTCATGTTATTGTCAGAGGTTTAGAATGTAGGTGGTTTTTAGTTGCTTATCAGTAGATATTAAGGCCTCTGGTGGTGGCGGAGTCTTTAGCTGGGCTTTTGGGTTTTGCCAACTTAGTGGTAGAAATTCTTTATTCATGCTTTTCAAGACTGGGTGGTTCATGGCTTCAGTTGCTTTCTTTCAAAGCCGAATCATTTTTTGGATTAGTGGTCAGTCTTTGTTTTATGGCCTGATCGTTTTCCTCATCTTTTTCTTTGTGTAGATATCTCAGCCCCATAGATGCCACTGCCACCTAATAAGTAGAGATGACACCAAGTTTGAGGAGAGTGAGGAGACGACTTGTGTTGCTGGGGGTGCGACCTCCCAAGGTGGCAAGGTCGCTAGAAGATTCATACCTCACTCCAGTCTAGAGGGATCTGGAGTCGATTCTCCCTTCAAATGCTTCCTTCGACCATTAAACCCAAAGAAATGGGAGGGATTGCAGAGGCATATTTTTTTCCCAAAGGGCAGTCATGTGATGGTATCGACTCGTGAGGACCACGTTACCCATCCTCTAAAGGGCTTTATGGCCATTATTATTCACCATCTTAGTGCAGGTTTTAGGTTTCGAGTTCCCCACTATGTGATCGACTTCAAAATGGTCTTGCCCCCTAGTGCGAGAGTTCTTTGTTTTCTTTATAGCATCAAAACCACAGGGTAGCAAGAAAGGTATTACTAGCTTTCGCCTCATCCCACCAAATATAAGAGGATGTTATCCTACAAAAATGCCAGAGGGAAATCCAATGTAGGTCCTTATAAGACCCATTGGTTCTATGTTTCATGCCTGTCCTTATTTCATCTTCAAAATTTTTCATTTGTTTGGAATCTAGGTGAGTGAGCTAGAAGGATACTTACTCCTATTCTTCTTTGTTTTGATTTGGAGTTTTGATTCGATTTTTTTTTCTATGTTTCTTATAGACAGAACTCGAAAGGAGAAGCTGAAGTTAAGTGCAGAGCAAATTGTGGTGCTGGATAACTTTTCTATCTTCGATGACATCCGAAATGACTCCAAATTTGATGAGGAGCTTTTGTGAGCTCACGGGCTTACCCTTCCTCTTGGTGCCAAACTCATCAATCATTTGCATGATATAGGTGTTTGTGGATTGAAGGAAGTCACACCTACCAACTTCAGTGATCAGGTCGAGATGAGGAGAGTAAATTTGATTGAACCCCCTCCAAGGTTGGGGTAGATTGTTGCTCCTGCTTCAACTCACACAGATCGTCTTTCCTCCTCCACTGTTACTCCAACACCAGCTTGTTTCCTTCTCCCTCTACTACTGCCTCGATATCTATTTAGGTTGGTCCACCTTCTTCCTCTGCAGCTATTCCACCCCTAATTTAGGCTGGCAGTCTTTTTCCTTTGGTAGCAATAGAAGAGAACTTACTTCCTCTGGCTCTTGTTTCGCAGTCTGGGCCTGCTGAGGTTAGGAGAGTAGTAGTGGAGTCTCCAGGCCTCAGAGAGAGGACCCTAACTGAGCCATTTCCAAAAAGGCAAAGAGTTGATAAAGGGAAAGAGATTATTATCGGTCGAATGATAGGATCTGAAAGCTCTCCAGAAAATCTGGTTGGAAGTTTAGGAACCAGGACCTCTGTTCTCTTTAACATCATTAATAACAATGTGAACCAAATCTTGGGGATAAATGTGGTGTCCTTAGAAGATGACAAAATTTGGGGTAGCATCCTATCTGAGATCTTAGCCAGTCATTGTTTGATGGTTAGCGTCATTCCTCCTTATTCTTTCTTGATCTTTTTCCTACATTCTAATCTCTTATCATTTTTTTTCAGGGGGCATTGGAGGCAATCTAGCAGAGGAATGAGTGCTTGGCCTAGAAGGTGAGAGAGGTTAACTTGAGGCCAAATTGACAGCGGTAATGAATGAAGTGGCGAAGTTACGAAAGAAGTCAGAGAACGCTAAAGCTCAGCTGCTTGGAGCTAATACCACAATAAGGAGGGTCGAAGAGTCTTTCACTCGCAAGATAGCTAACTTTGCTTTAAGGCTGCATGGGGCTTACAACGAGCTCCAACAGAGGAAAGAGGACATAACCATCCTGATAAGGGGAGCCAAGAGTTTCCAGAAACAACTTGAAGCTACTCAAGGAAGGATAGCTCAGGCTGTGGGGAGGGCGCAGCAAGATGAGGAGGTAGCCAAGTGAGCTGAAGAGGCTACTAAATAGGCCGAGGAGAGGGCCATTCATGCCAAGGCTGAGACTACTAAGGCGAAGGAGGAGACCTCTGTTATAGTTGATCAGGCCTGTGAAGCTATAATTTCTCACACTACGGATAGCTTGATATATACCCTATGGTTAAAGCATCCAGATGTTGACTTCTCCTTTTTTGGAGGGGAGATTAAGGCTATCATCCAAGGCTTTGTTAAGGGCACAAAGGTAATTTCTCCTCCCAATGTTGAAACTACTGGTGATCTTCCTAGCGAAGGGGCAGAGTGGGTCAAAGTTAGTTCACCGACATAGGAGTTAACGGAACAAGGGCTTGATGAACAAATAGCAGAGAATTTGCCTACAGCTACCTCAAGGCCCCCAACCCCTCAGGATCCTCCTAGCTCTGAGGCTCCATCTTTAGTAGTGCCTTAATAGTTTTGTTTTCTATTCTACTGTCTTTGCACTTTGAGGCCTGTAATCAAGATGTTTTTGTACTCGAAGTCAATCTATCAAAACCCTCCCTCTCTTTTATTACTTGGTTAGTTGATTCCATTAACTTGTTGCATAGATTTGAACTAATTATATCGATCCATCAGGTGCGAGGCCTGGATACTTTTATCTCGTGAAGCGACTAACCAGGCTCATCTTGGTGGGGCATAGTCTTAAATAGAAGTGAATGTTGTCATAAAGATGTTGAAAAGTATACTAAACAGAGGAGAAATCTCTTTGATCTTTATTCAATTTGGTACTTTCGAAAAATATTACAAGTTAACAAATCCGATTTCACTTTTACCAATAGTATAGCTAGAGATGTTCAACATTCTAAGCTTGGGGGAATTCAACTCCCTCGATGTTCATGAGATGATATCCACTAACCTTCAGCTTTTCTTTCACAATGTACGAACTTTCCCATTTGGGTCCTAAGGTCCCTTTGTTGGGGTTATGTTTTCCTAGCATAACAAGTCATAGGACAAGGCCGCCTGTTTTGAAGCTTCGAGCCCAAACCTTTCGATTAAAGTGCCTTGTGACTTGCTGTTGATAGGTCGTAACCCGGAGGCAGGCCTCATCCCTTTTTTCTCTGACAAGGTCAAGGCTTGCGGCGAGCAGCTAGTTATTATACTCTGGGTTGAAGGTAGCCTTTCGGTGTAAAGTTACTTCGAACTCTACAGGAACCATTACCTCGACCCCATAGACCATTGAGAAAGGGGTTTCTCCCGTGGTGCCATAGGCTGTAGTGTGATAGGCCCATAACACCTTCAGTAATTTGTCTACCTATGCCCCTTTTTTGGCTTCTAACTTTTTCTTTAGGATTTGTTTGATGATCTTGTTTACAGCCTTAACCTACCCGTTAGTTTGAAGGTGGTCTACTAATGAGAAGCTCTTCAAAATCCTGAGGTTATTGCAAAATTCAATGAACTGCTCGCTTGTGAACTAAGTCCTGTTGTCAGATACTATTTGTTGGGGGACACCGAACCTATAGATGATATTATTCCAAACAAATTTCTCAATTTGGGAGAAGGAAATTTTGGCTAGCTCTTTTGCTTCTGCCCATTTAGTAAAATAATCTACAGCTACCATAGCGTATTTATAGTTTCTACGGCTTGCGAGGAGAGATCCGATGAGGTCTATCCCCTATATTGCAAAGGGCCATGAACTGGCCATTTGACAGAGGCAGGTTGGAGGAGTTCGGGGAACATTGGCGAATCTTTGACATTTGTTGCATCTCCTAACGAGGTCGATCACATCTTGCTTCATAGTTGGCCAAAAGAAACCTTGCTGGAGGGCTTTTTAAGCCAATGATAGGCCCCCGCATGGTTCCCACAGTGCCCGACATAAATTTCTTTCAAGACAATATCGCAAAAAGGAGCATCAATGCACCTGAGAAGTGGAGCCAAGAAACCCTTCTTATAGAGCACGTCGTTGAGGATACAATATCTAGCGACTCGAAACCGCATGCGATATGCCTCTAACTTATCATTTGGGAGTTCGTCATCCCATAAGTACTTCAAGATAGGATTCATCCACGAGTCATATGCTACAGCGGTCGTCATCACGACTCCTTTTTGGTCAATGTTGGGAGATAGGAGAGTTTCTACAGGTATCACACCCGAAAGTTTCGTGTCCTTTGCTGGGGCTAAATAGGCTAACATGTCCGCATGTGCATTTGAAGCTCGAGGACTTGGTTGATTTCGTATCCCTGAAATGCATGGAGTAGCTCCGGGGCTATCTACAAGTAAGTAGTCATTCTCAGTCCTTTCGCCTGATATTCACCTTTTATGTGACAAATAACTAATTGGGAGTCACTAAAGATCTTCACATTCTCAGCCCACACTTCCTTTGTGAGGTAGAGCCCTACAAGGAGTGCCTCATACTTGCTTCATTATTGGTTGCTCAGAATTTGAGTTTCAGGGCATAGGGAATTTTGTGCCTTTCCAGACTGATTAACAGTATTCCCGCTCTTGCCTTCTGCTTTCATAAGGATCCATCTGTATAGAGTTCCCACCATGGTCCTTCTGAGGTTTCTACCTTTTCTCTTGTGGGTTTGGTGAATTCTGCTATGATGTCAGCCAGGGCTTGTCCCTTAATCGCCGACCTTAGTCTGTAGTGGATGTCAAATTGGGCAAGCTCAATTGCCCATTTAAGCAATTGGCCTAAAGTGTCTACCTTCTGGAGGGTCTACCTCAAAGGGTATTGAGTTGGCACTTCAATGGTATGGGCCTAAAAGTAAGGTCACAATTTCTGAAATGCGACGACGAGATAGTAAACGAGCTTTTCCATGGGAGTGTAGTTTTCTTCGACATTCAACAACCTTTTACTCACATAATAGATTGGGAGCTATGCTTCATTCTCCTCCCAGACAAGGGCCACACTAATGGCCTACTGTGACACCCCCAAATAAAGGATCAATTTCTCTCCCTCTTGTGGTTTGGACAACAAAGGGGCTTGGCCCATGTATTCTTTCAGATGTGTAAAGGTGGCTTTACATTCCTCAGTCCATTCAAAATGCTTAGCTCTTCTGCAGACATCAAAGAATGGTAAGCATCTATCCATTACTTTTGAGATAAACCTACTGAAGGCTACAACCTGGCTGGTCAGGCTCTAGACATCTTTAATCTTGCTTGGCGATCTCATGTCGATAAGTTCTTTAATTTTCTCAAGGTTTGCTTCTACTCCCCTGTCATTGACCATGAACCCGAGAAATCTCCCAAAGGCTACCCTAAACATGCATTTGAGTAGGTTCAGCTTCATCCAGAATGTTCTCAGGATCTGGAACATTTCGTCTAGATCCCTTATGTGATCAAGGACCCATTTGGACTTCACAAGCATGTCATCTACATAAACTTCCATGGTCTTCCCAATTTGATCTTTGAACATCGTGTTCACCAGCCGTTGATAGGTAGCTTTTGCATTTTTTAGCCCAAAAGGCATCACTCTGTAGCAGTATAACCCTCAGTCTGTGATGAATAAAGTATGCTCCACGTCTTGCAGATTCATGGGTATTTGATTATACCCAGAGTATGCATCCATGAAATTGAGAAGTTGGTACTCGGCCGTTGCATCAACAAGTTGGTCAAACGTCAGTAACGGGAAGCTATCCTTTGGACAGGCTCTGTTAAGGTCTGTGAAGTCAATACATGTCCTCCATTTTTCATTCTTCTTCCAAACCAAGACAGGGTTGGCTACCCAAACTGGGTAGTGAGCCTTCCGGATGAATTTGTTCGCCAGTAGCCAGTATACCTCTTCCTTTAAGGTGTGAGAATGTTCTACTGTTAAAGGTCTTCTCTTCTGGCTAACCGACTAGTGGTGAGGGTCGATATTCAACTTATGTGACATCACCTTAGGGGCAATCCCCACCATGTCCTCATGACTCCAGGCAAAGACATCCAAATTCGCTTAGAGAAAATTAACCATTTGGGTCCTTACTTTAGAGAGTAAGCTTTTCCCGAGCTTGAGGCATTTCTCGCCATCTGCTTCGTTGACTCTAACCTCTTTGAGTTCTTCTATTGGCTCGGTCTCCTTTTCCTCTTCTAGGTCACACTGGTCGAGATCATGGTCGGCTTCATTTGAGCTTGGCTTTCGAGGTCCTTCATTAAAAACTATGTCAACCTTTTTGCCTTTCTCCCCGAGCTTAACAGCATCCTTATAACATCGTCGGGCCATGAACTGCTTGCCCTGTATGCACCCAACCCCGTTTGAAGTTAGGAATCAGACTGTTAATGTTCTGGTAGACATGACTAGGTCTAAGTCATTCATCGTCGGTCGCCCTAGGACTATGTTATGGGCTGAAGGGTGGTCCACAACCAAGAAGTCGGCTAGAATTGTGGATTGGCGATCCTTGTCTCCTAAAGTGATGGGAAGTCTAATAAGCCCGACAGGGAATATTGCATCACCAATGAAACCAAAAAGAGGCTCAGGTGAGCATTCGAGATCGTTCTGGGTCAACTCTATCTATTCAAAGCATTTCTTGTACATGATGTTAATTGAACTTCTGGTATCTAGCATGATTCTCCATACCTCGATGTTTCCAACCTTGGCTCTAATGACAATAGTGTCATTATGAGGAGATTGGATTCCTTGTGCATCATCATCCACGAAAGTAATGCATTCAGAAATCGTCTTAGCTTTCTTTGCAGGTCTGTTGAGCTCACAGCCTGCAGACAAGACATAGCTCATGTTCCACACATATCATTCCCGTGAGCTTCGTGAGGCCCCCACGATATGCGGTCCTCTATGGATCATGTAAATAATTCTGACCACTGTCGTCTGTTCCTGGTCAGTGTTCTGGGAAGGCTGTGTGGTTTGTCGTGGAAGTTGCTGTTCTGCTAGCTGCACTACATAATCTTTCAAATGACCTTTCCTAATGAGGTTTTCAATTGCATCTTTAAGTGACTTACATTTTGAGGTGGTGTGCCCAATATCATTGTGGTAGGCACAAAACCTGTTAGGATCCTTAAGCTTCGATGGGGTTGGCAATGATTTAGGTCACCCAAAGTTCTCCCTATGCTTCTCTGTTATGTATATTCTCTCCAGGGTATCGGATAGGATATTATAATTGTCATAATGACCTTGGGGTTTGGGTTGTTCAATTCTGGCCTTCTTCGTGGGTTGGAAGCCCACTTCATCAACCTGGCCAATCCTATTTTTGCCACGGCTATTCCTTTTTTTGTCCCCGATTGGAAACTGAGCGATCGGCTTCACCTTGTCCTCTGACCTTTTTTGGATCGAAAGTCTCTTCCCATTGAATTTCTTTTGTGGCTGCTCGTAGAACTCTCTCAAGCTTTTCACCGATGACTTGTATATACTTTTGTATAACTTTCTATCTCTACAGAACCCCACTAAGATCACCATTAGGATACTGTCATCGAAGGGACTCTCTACATTGTTAACTTCACATCAGAATCTTGCGATGTAGTCTTTTAATGATTCATCCTTCCTTTGGAAAATGGTTGCCAAGTGGCAAGATGATGCAAGCTACTTCTTAAGGGCTCCATATTGGTCAATGAATCTGTCCTGACATTCCCCCCAACTATTGATGCTACAGGCTAGAAGACTTTTGCACCAGGCTCGCGGCACATCCCCAAGGGTAGCCAGGAAGACTCGACATTTGACCAGGGAATTGTTGGTTTGGAGGTCCATCTAGATGTTGAAGGCATCCAAGTGATCATATGGGTCACCTTTCCCATCATACAGTGAAATGGTCGGGACCTTGAAGCGATGGGGAAGAGGTTCTATCTCAATTTCCTGGAAAGTGGAGTCCTTCCTTCGTTATGAATCGATCGATCCTATGTTGAGGGACATTTTTCCAGTCTTTGCACCTTCTACATCAATTCCTTGATCATCTGATCCTAAACTTCAGATTGCTGGTTCTTGCCACAATCTTGGCCTACTTTCAGGCCTTTAGTGCGATGCAGACTCTCAGCTCGCTGGTTTCTACCATTCTCACAAGCTCGTCATTCTCCCACTTTAGGTCATGAACTAAAGGAGTGGCCTGAGTTGGCCTCTCGGGCTCTTTCCTTGGTTAGCTCTCACCTTCGCATCGATGTCTCCACTTGCGGCTGTTGAACCACCTCTGTGACTGGAATGGCTCCACCTTGTTCTTGCACCCTTTGTACATGTACTTGGGCCAATGCCTTGATTGCATCAGCGAGCCTCTTTATTGTACTCTCGAGTGCCTCTTAACGTTGGCGCAATGCCTACACACTTTTAGCCTCCGGGAGGGTGAAGGAGACACTTGCCAGGACTGGGTTTTCGTCCCCAGGCATGTTTCGTCGCTGTTCTTCATGGCTGCCAAGTTGGTTAGCAGCAACACTCGAGTTCCTGGTTACTCTTCCTTTTCCTCTTGCCATTGCGATTAATGAATAAATGAATGAGAAAGCAGTTTGGTCCCACCAGGTGTGCCAAAATGTTGACAGTTGATTTTGGTAATTGGTTAACTAGGGATTCTGAGAACCAAACTGCTACTAAAGAAGTGAGAAAATGCTATGAAGCAAAGAGAAGTTCAGCAGAAGGGAAAGGAGAACAAGAGGATTTTTAATGTGATTCGGCTAAAGTCTGGTTAACCCTTATGTCCACAGTGCGTATATTAGCTTGTCGCAGTTGCCTTAGCAAGAATACATACATCAATGACAGTTTCGGTAAAGTTTCTACATATATCTTTTTCTTATCTTCTTATATTATGGCTCTGCCTCTTATTTATAGAGGTCGGGAGGGTTACAAGTCATAATTTATCATTGTAAAACTATGATTACATTTGTGTTAAGCATTAAATGCTAAATGCCAAGTAATAAATGCGGGATAAATCATTGTCGGACTTTGGAGGCTGAGTTACGAGTTGGTAGAGTGCTTAGACTATATCTGTTAGACATAAGTTATTTCCTATGACACCAGGGGGAGCTCGCTACTGCTTTGGTTGGTGGAGGCTTATAAGCTCACAATACGCAATCTGTAGGTCGGTTCCAGTGACCTCATTCTTAGTTCGGTCTAGTCTCCTTACATTGGTCTCGATTCTTCGAGCTTCTACTGATCTGTTCCTTCTTACCTAGAAAATGCCCATAACAATTGTAATAAAATTCTCAAAGAGAAGTCATTCTTTTGGAAGTTATAAATCTGAATTTAAAGTTTCTTAAAGGCTAGTTAAATAAAAAGAAGTATTTCCTCCTAAGGAAAAAGGTTATTAAGAGGCTACGAAGAAAGTGAAAAAGTAATTAATTTATATCCTAATCAAACCTCTAGATAATCGAATCTTATATCCTAAGAAATTATTGAAGCATATGGCTTTGTTCAAAATTATGAGAATTATTAAGTATATACAAAAATGAATATGGCTTTGCTTAAAATTATGAGAATTATTAAGTATATACAAAAATGGATATGGCTTTGCTTAAAATTATGAGAATTATTAAGTATTTACAATTATAGTGGGAGCTAAAATAATTATTTTGATTCTTTAGGTAGGCAGTATTCTTTTGGCTCATAAAGATGTGTGTTTTCATGTGAAAAAAAAAAGTTGAACTTTCCATATGATTGACATGAAAGATTTAGATGAAATCTGAAATATTCTTAGTATCAAAATTATCAAAAGAGATAGTAAAAAAGAGACTCAGTTTGTATTAGAAAATTTTATAGATACTCTTTTGTTTTGGTTTAAGATGAATAAATGGTATGATGATTATATTTCATATGACTTATCAAAGAAGTTATAAAGGAATGTCCTGTTATTTCTTAAGATAGGCTTAATTAAGCCTTGGTTCCATATGCTTCTAATTGAAGAAACTTTGCATGTGCTTTAATGCAAACTAGGATTGATCTTACTTATTATGTGGAAGTTCTTATCAAATTTTAAGCTTATCTTGCAAAGAGTCACTGGGAAAGGGTAAAGCAAGTATTTGAAGCATACTATGTCATGTGATTTAACCAATTGATTTGATTAGTTATATCTAATCAGTTACTTAGATTTTCATCATAAGGTTTTATGGACACACAAAAGTTCATTACTATAGTTGTGTTCATGTTTGGTTAAGTTTCAATATCCCAAAAAATTAAAAAAAAATTATGTAGACCAAACCCACTATAAAGGCTAAATATGTTGCTATTAATATAGCTTCAGAGAAATGGTATATCTTCTGAAATCTATTGACAAGTGTTCATGTAGTGCTATGTTTAGAGTGACCCATAGTGATCCCTTGTGACAATTCTTTAGTTGTGAAAATTGTGAAGGATCTTATAAGTCACTCTAAGGCAAAGAATATTAAAGGTAATATTATTGGTTGAAGACATGCTGGAAATGCAAGAAGTTATTACAAAGAAGATATCATATTTGATAAGATAACTTAGCAGATCCATCCAATAAGACTCATTGGTATAATTATATTGAAAATATAGGTTTGATTACTTTGTGATACATGTATTCTGAAATAAATAAATGTCCTAAGATTCAAATTTTCTATCAGGTATATACTTGCATATATGTATGGGGGGGTCTCGATAAAGAAGAAAGGTTAGATCTCAAATTGTTTATGCTTATAGAATGTTTGGGGGTGCAACTCTTTATTAGCTAATACTCAAATCAAAATACAACTTTACCTAAATTGTCAGATTCTAAGAATGAAATGAATGGATTAATTTTTATCCCATGGAATTAGCTTTGTGTTAGCTTTGTTAAGTGCTCATAATTGCATCCCAAGATTTAGGTTCTATCATGTATGTACTTGCATATATATATATATATATAAGAGTCTTGATAGAGAGGGATGATTCCATCTCAAATTGTTCAAACTTATGGAATGTTTGGGGCACATATTCTTAGTGGCTGATATTCAAATTAGAATGCAACTTTACCTGAATTGTCAAATTCTGAGTATGATACAAATAGGGACCAAATCAAGATTTAATGCTAGTCTCTAATCAAATGGTATATATTTTATATATGTTTGGGTTAACTATATAAAATTTATACCAAAAAATTTAAGATAATGCTTATTATCATGGCTTTAAAAAAATATATATTGATTTTGTGTTTTGAAGCCAAGTGGAAGATTGTAAGAATTTCAATGGTTTCAAATATTAATTTTATTGGTTTTAAAATAGTTTTAATTTACTTAGTGGAAAAATCAAAGATATATTGTTTTATTCACTTAATGTTAAATTCTAATTGAATCGTTTTGATGTTATAAATGAAAATTATTTTAATTTCATGAATAATGGGTTTGGTGCTTGAATGTGGTCAAAGATTCATGAATGGGATATAAGTTATTATAGCTAATGGTACACCTATATTGGAGGTTGAGGATCTTGGACTCTCTTATAAATATATCCATTGGTTCTACAAGTAATACATGCAAAAATATTATTTGACTAAAAGTAGCAAGTTAATCACTTGTAGAAAATTCTCATATTAATGTTATTCTCTTTAAATCTCTTAGCTTACACTGAGAACTAGGCATTTCACATATCACATATATTGAGAAGACTAATAACATGTGAAGAAAGTTTGTGACCTTTAGTAATGGTTCATGACCTTAAACATAGTCTTGGGCTTATAGAGAAGGTTCGTGACTTATGAAAAGATTTGTATCTTATAAGGATTAAGAAGAAATTCTATCTTAAAGGAGGTCCTATTGAGATGAAATTCATATTCCTATGATATCATATGGTAACCTATTATGATTATTTCTTATTTTATATTATGTGAGAATCTATTATTTCTTACATTTTTAAGCAAAACGGCCAAATGGTTTAATGACCAACGAATGAGCTTGTGTTAATTGTATATTAATCATCAATTCTAATCTTCTAGCTTGTGCTATACATGTACATGTGCATGATGATTTGGGGGAAGAAGCAAGAGAAAGCATTCATAAGAGATATGTAAACTTCTACCATGTGAAGTATAGAAGAAAAATATGAGATAAATCTATAAGGAAAAAATATACAAACACTGCGTTATTTTGGATAGAGATAAAAAGATGTAGGTGTGTGGAACTATCTTCAATTCTATATAGGAATTGAAAGACTAAATAGTACATGGTTATGGTTGATGTATCTCAGGGCAATATGCTAAGAATTATTGCACCGGTCGAGTAGAATTGCTAATGAATGTGAACTTCTGTGGATGACACGAATTATCTTAAAGAAAATTCATAACATACTTCAATCACTCTATATGTGTAATGTCTTATTTTTTCTTCAATTTATCTTATTATTTTTTATATGTTAATAATGATTTTTTTAAAAAAAAAATCAGTGAGCTGATTCTCTATTTTTATGTTTTATTTATACAATTTCATTATTGTTTCCATTTTCAATATGTTTTTTCTCAAGAAAAAATGGTTTCGTAATATTTCTATCACGAAATCTTCAATTCAATTCATGACATTCGACCACCTTTTTGTTGCAGATTTTTTACACCTAATATATGCAAGCATTTAAAAGCAACATGGATCCATTTTTTTTTTTTTGTACAAGAGACCATTGGGATGTGCATAACCATATGCTTTAGAAGATTTTCCAATAAAAAAAATCCAGCCAACTTTACAATATTGAAATAAAAAATTGAACTTGTGGAAATAAAGTTACCCTAAAAAATTTGGGAAACACGATTCTAAAAAAAAAAAAAACCTTTAAACAGGTATCATGCTGTGCAACTCAAATTTTAAAAAGTAAGATCAAGAGATTTCTAATTAAATGAAAATAGCTTGGATCAATTTAAAATAAAAAATGCACATGACAAATGGCAATGTTGAAAAGTGGCAACGTGAAAAAATGCAAATTGTTATTCAATCTCCGACTCTAAGTTTGGATTGAAAGAAAAATGAGTGAAAAAAAAAAGAAAATAGAAAATAGAACATGGCAAGAAAATTGTGTTCTTTCAATTTGTTTGGTTGAGTTGAAAATTAAGAGAACAGAAAATTGAAGATGGATATTTTTTATTTGATTAAATATAAAAGAAAAAAAATATAAAATATCTGATTAATTTTGAAAACTTAAAAATCAAATTCTTAATATTTGTTTGGATGAAATGAGAAAATATATAAGAAAAAAAGAGAGATAAAAAGAAAATGGGGCGAAAGAAAAATAGGTGAAACAGTAATTTTCTACTTGATGTTTGAATGGATAAAAAATATAGAAAGAAATTAGATTAAAAACTATTTTTCTATATTTTATTTAGTAGAAAAATAAAAGGAAAGAGAATATTAAATTATAAAATGATAAATTTATCCTTATTTGTGTACAATATATGTAACATTATATTTACAAAGAATAAAAAATCACTTCCCCATTATCTTTGCAATGGACTACAATAACAGTGATTATTCTCATTATCAATTAAGATATATATTTATTTTTACACATTTTCACAATTACATAATTTTACATGAAGAGTGGATTTGTTGAAGGGTTAAAATTTGATACATTATCAATGTAAGAGAGTTGTATACTTGTTGACGGTGGATTTCGGTTCAGTCAAAATCCAGCCAACCTGAGAGGTTCTTCTGGGACTCAAATTGTCTTTCGGTTGAACAAGATGAAGAACGAAGGAATGGAGAGGAAGAGCAGCAAACACATAATATTTTTAATGTGGTTCGGCCAAAATCGGGCAGCATCGGTCCCTACGTCTATAATAACTTTTATTAATCTGGAGAGTTATAGTATCTCCATTTAGGCTTACCTACAGTGATCTCCCTCCTCGTATTTATAGAGGGTAGAAGGTTATGATTATAATTATATAATTTATATTTCTGTTACATCAAAATAAATGTACAAGACAACCTAGACTAGTACAAAATGTCTTCTGTAGATTGGTGGCTGACTTCTGAAGTTTGCTTTCTAGGAGTGGGCCCTACAGGTTGCTTTTTGCAAGTTAGCCCATGAACTAAGTTTGAGAGGGTTACTCTTCAGGGCTTCCCTCAACAAGCCTTTAGTTGTGCGAGGTGCATTGTTTGAGAACTAGAACTGTCTGGGGTCGCTACCAGCCTTCAGTTTCCAAGGATGAACTTCGCGAGCTCGCCTTTGGCAATGTGAGCTCACGAATAGCAAGTTGCTAACTATGCAAGCCCGGTCTTATCCCTTAGAGAGCTAGGAACTTCTGCCTCACTCTATGCTCATGTAGGTAGTGATATGTCGAACTTGACTCTTCTCTCTCTTGGGTTTAATCTGTTGTTGGGCCTTTGTTTGCCCATCTCACAAAACCAGAAATTACCCATAACATTAAACCCCCTAACTGTCAACTCACTTTGCGGATTGGGAGTTGAACAATTTCACTAGCAAAGAGCCTCCTTTTATGGATTATCATGTAGTCAAAGTCTTTGGTCAGCTTGTCATTTTATCTGATCTAGGCCATATCTCGTGCCATACGTGTCCCATTGTCATGAATGAGTCTACCTCATTTTCTTTTGAAGCATGTAATGAAAGTAGTTGGGATGCTCTCTTGGACTCTTCGGTGAGACCAAGCCAGTCTATTTAAAGTGTAGGGAGTTCCTCTTCCTTCTTTATTAAGTGAATTGATGGGTACCTTAGACAAGTCCCCCCATGTTTTTGGTAATTTGGCTTTCGGTGAAGCACCTTAAGGCATGTATCATCTGCTGCATGCGATTATGAGGCATGATGGCCTACTGCATGTGACTCCCATGAATAACTTCTCTTGCTAGCTGTTGGGAAGTCTTATGCGGATCTTGGATTATTTCCTCATGGTGATGCCGTGGGGATTGGCTTTGCCAGTTAGACCCCTCTACTTTTTAGTCCCAATGGAAGGGGTGAGTTAATAAAAGAGCCGTTAGCTATGGAGGGATGCTAAGGAGCTCGCGGGCTGGCTAGTCCTTCTGCTAACCGAAGCTTATCTTTTAGAAGCTAACCTTCTTCATAGGCTTATTGACTTGTATTTTGACTCCTCTTGGGTAAATTTACCCCATTGAATAAGGCTTTTAATGAATCAAATTTTCCTTTATGACTCTTTCATGTTGTACTATGTTTGAATATTCTACACATCACAGATGATAATATGAATTTTTGCAAATCATAGTAAAATGAGATACTTGAATACCTAATCGGCAATGCTTCTTGGTAAGCAATGAGATGGGCATCGAGGTGCCCTCGTTGTCAATGAATAATTCATAGGTAGGTGATAACACAATATTTGACACATCTATTTGTCCTCATACTTAGCATTTTAAGGTCTAAAATGACATGTTTCCAGCTGTGTTAG
>JANHAO010006880.1:0-20795 GCA_026873985.1 Saraca asoca
TGGGTTTGACCTGGGTTTGCCATATGCTACAAGTAGTTAGGTAACTCAGTTTTATAAATTTCTAATTTGATCGGCCGTGACAACCGAACATTATGTCCATTCAACTATTTATAGGTAGCTATGCTATGGAATATATAAAGTCTATCATTTGGCCCAAGAACCAAACATCTAATCCATTACTTATATAGCCCAACAACCAAGCAAGATTGAAAACTTTTTTAAATTAAAAGGCAATTCTCCTAACTTATAGGCCAAAAAGGAACCAGCCCATAAACTTATTTTAAACAAGCCTTTAATGGAGCCTAAAAGGAAATAATAAGGTCCCCAGCCAGTTTTAAGATGTCAGCATAAAGTTGTGACATAATTTTTTTTTTTGTAATACAAACTTCCTAACGTAATTACTTGAAAACCATACAATCAACAATACATATACCCATTCACCTAAAAATGATTCATATTTTTCTAATAATTTAAATGAATATGTCACATTCTCATATATAATGCATTCTATGATAAAAAGATTTTTCAATATCATTTCACAAGTTCTTTTGAACTTGGAGTAATGCAATTAAATCAAATTTGAAGTCTATAAAAATAGTTTATCAATTCTTAACTAAGTTAAATAACAAATTTCTTGTCATGATTTCATAAATTAAAAACAAATATAAGACAACGCATGAAAAATGTTAGTAATAATTCAAATGCCACATCAGGAAGCCACACATGTGTGCAAAATAAATACACATAAAGTAATGGATTGTAGCACTCCTTAATGAACAATTTCACATAACAACTAAGCTGGGTGAGTGCTTCTCATAGCTTAATGCCTAGGGTGATTGCTAAGTGGCAAAAGGTGCCTGCGGAAAATTTGAGTCAATGCATTAATTAAATATCATTATGTATTAATTACCTAAATTATCAATCAAAGCCTTCATTAACATTTGTCCTTTTTATCTTATCAAGTGTTGGCTTGTAGTCCTGGTCCATGGATTCAGTTTTGAACATCTAAACAAACATATCATTATAATATCATTTAACGTTTACAAGAAATATTAAGCAAATTTAATTAATAGTACAAATCAAAATAGGGTGTACCATATCTCGTCCTCCATTAGTTTCTTCTAAATCCGATGAATAAGCACATCCATCATTTGTATAATCCCTAATTGTATCCAAGCATCTATGTATGTTGTGACCAATTGTCTTGCATTTAGTACTCTACTTCTTCTTGTTTCTAGTTTTTTTTTTTGGCTCACCTTTGGTTTTCACATGCATGAGGTCATCCACCACCAAATCCACACCTTTGATGTCTATATCAAAAGCCGCTCTAATTCCACTTCTACCTTTAAGCTTTGTCATCAGCTTCTATATGTAATCTCTAGCCTCCTTAAAAACATCCCCACCTTGAGGATCCAAATAACACAATCGATTAGCTCTTGCTACCAATGCCCTGTAACGTAATCAAATCAACCTTTGGCTATTGTTATTACTACCGGTGACTAAGTTTGAATTAATTTATTTGGCATTTTTGGTCTACCTTATACAAATCAAACTTGGAGGTAGTGTCTCTATGTGTTCATGTTTCATGACACAAATTATATAGGAGCATGGTATCCTATAAAACTCAAATTGATAGCATGAGCACCTCAATAGCTTTGTATATCTATCACAATATACTTTTCACCTCTTATTTAGTTTAAGGTATACATTTAATTTATAATTCACTATCATATGCATAATGTTATGATTAGTCACAAACACTGCAGCATCCTCTTCTATTCATCCTTGAATTTCCTGAATATTACTCATGTGTACACCCTTGTAGCATTTCATTCTATGCAATCCATTGTAGATGTCATGATAGGTTCACCATATGAAGTTGTAAAGTTAGCATTAAAATTATTGTTCCAATAATGTGCCAGTGCATGCTCAAAATGATGGAAGAACTCAACAAGGTTATGTCTACACTCAACATAATTCCTGATGAAAGAGGTGATTCCCTTATACGTTGAGGTTGTTTTGATTTTTGCAAAAAAATTACCTTTTAAGCAAGTTGTAGCCTACACTACATGCCTTTTGTACATCTTATTTACCCATTTGTTTCTACCGACTTTATATTTCTCCACTAACTTGTTCTATTCCATCTCTCATTTATTAGTACTAAGGTTGGCATACAAGCATATCTTCAACTTTATAGAGAAACCATCATGCTTGATGGTGGTCTTCACATTCTTCCTTGAGAGCCTTCCTTAATACCTTGTCTCTATTTGTGACAACTACATCCATCTTTTTATTTGACATAGCTTTAAGTAAGGCTTCAAAAACCCACTTGTATGTCTCAACCATTTCATCCACCAATAAAGCACATATGACCACAACTATCAAGTTATGGCAGTTTATTCTCGAAATTATAACTAAGGGTTTGTTGTATTTGTTCTTCTAGTAGATTGTATCAAATGCCACAATATCACCAAATACCTTATAATCAATACGTCTAGCTCCATCATACAAAAACAAAATTTCAAGATGGCAACCAAATTCAATGGTGTACTTCATAAACATAAGTGGGTCACCATTAGCCTTTGCTTGTAGGCAGCTAAATGTTGCAAATGTGTCACCATCAATAATTTGTGATCGCCTCACTATTCAAGATAATTGTATAGGTCTTTCTTATAGAACCCTAAGACCTGCAAGACCTTCAACTATGCCACACATGAAGCCCATTATGTGCAAAGTCTTCACACCTTATGCTTGCATGCCATTAACCTAAGCAACACCTATATCATTTAAAGACCGATGGCATGGGATCAAGTGTACCATTTTCGAAGAGGTAAGCTTATGAATATGATCTATAGACACTTTCACAACTAACCATTTCTTCCTATCTTTATCAAGCTTATATCAAATATAAAATTTGCAATTTGTTTTTGTTAATGCTCTTGCTTCCTTTTTCTTGTCAACCCTGTTAAAGTGTTTGGCAACCTTTGATCCTTCCTTACTGCAAACATACTAACACCATAATATTCTACCCTTGCTATCATGACCACAATCATCATTCCTTATACTAAAGGCAACACACTTCGCATATTTAATATACTAATTGAAGGCCTCCTCATGTGTCTTGAACTCCAATTGCATTATGTTACTATTAACTAAGTGTGCATTGCCATTCCCATAATCCCCATCTCTATATTTCCTCGGCTCATCTATTGCCAATTCTTCAAAACCACTGCTTGTGCCTACTTTTCTATCACATTCCTCTCCAGCTTCTCTTAAAAAATCACCCTTGTAACTTTCTTTAAAATCTTCATCCACTGCCTATTAACAAAGACAAAAGTTTTAACATAAGCTAGCATAAGGTCATTCTACAATAATGCAATTCAATCATAACATACACCTGCAACCACTATAATAGGACAACAATATCATAAAATAGGTCATCCAAGTGAAATTATGAGTTTAAACTTGGTAAAATAGTGACATATTCCACAATGGGCACTATAAAATCAATATAATAAATGTAAGTACATTCAACCATAGCTCAATTGGGTATTTTTGTAATGCAAATGGTTCAATATTGCTTTCTTATAACAAAATAACTAATCCTAGTTCATTACTTATACAAAATAAAAGTTACCTTTGTTATAGGTAAAATTCAGTCTTGCAGACCAAATTAGTAGGAGCTCATTTGAAGATAAGACAAAACAAAGGGATTTAGCTCACTATGACTACAAGTGCAAAGCACAGCCCTGAGCTCGCATAACTAGTATTTCATTCCAAAGACCGTATCACAAGCCTATCTTCGTTGCCCGGAAGGTTACAGCGACCCTGAGCCAAGGAGCTTGGTTCATGAGGTGGAGTAGAATGATCAGCTAAAGGTTCGCTAAAAGGAAATATCTGACAAGCTTATGTTAGATCCCTAGTTCTAGCAAACACATGGGGCCCATTCATAGAAAGCAATATGCCAAGAGCCGAATTGCAGGCTACAAACTATATTGTACATTTAATGTAAATGTAAGATATTTACATTATGTAAAATTACTATTATAACCTTCCAAACCTCTATAAATAGGAGGTGGAGGATCTCTTGTAAAGGAGGCAGAGATAACTACATCAAAACTCTATAAAACTTTTTTCAAATTAATACAAAACCTATCGTGGACGTAGGGTCTGGTATTGCCTGGATTTGGTTGAAACACATTAAAAAATACCATCTCTTATTGCTTATTTCCCTCTCTACTGTCTTCAACCTTCTTCATTTCTTGTTTCTTCCATTAGAAAGCAATTTGGGGTTTAAGAACTATTCTTGGTTGACCAGAATTTGGAAGAACCAAATTTCACCGTCAACAACCTTGAATTTCATTCATTTTCATATATCTCACCCTTTTAAAAAGTATTTCTCCATAAAAACATCTAAAACTCCCCCTGTTCACTTCTAAAGCTTAATCTTCATGAGTGAGACAAAACCTCTAAATAATATGATATTTCTATCATAATTAGATGGTTTTTGAGCTTTTCTAAGATATTTGTCCAATAAAAGACCATCTTTAACAAGAAACATGGTATATAGAGATGGCGATTCTTGAAAAGAGAATCCATATGAGTAAAAATTACAAGAACAATAAATAGCCTCAATTACTAGCTCAGTCTAGAATCTCAATAAGAAAGAGGTAACAAAAACTAGACAAAGTAAACTAACCTATTCTACAATAGTTAAATAACTTTTGACAAATTGAAATGAAAACTTTAGTTTAAAAAATGTTATGAAGGAAATCCATATCATTACTCTGTTGTACTTTTTAGTGCTAATCATACACGGACATTTTTGTGCCTATAATGATAATTATATAGCATAATCATACATGTACATTTATGTGCTTATGTGCACACACAAAATTTGCTTGTGATATTGGTCATCTTTTACTTAATTGCTTGAAAAGATAAGTAAGCATTGAACAGACATATAAAGTGAGAATAAAGAAAATAACAATATATATACTTGGAGTTGGCACTTTTGTGACTGCACTAGTGCACTACAAATAGCACATTATATAGATGTGGCTCCAACAGGATATATTAGAAGGTTTCCATATCTTGAACACACAAGTTGACTCTACCCATCTAATTCCCAACATGGTTTTTAACATAAATTATATGAAATTATCAACAAAGTTGGAGTATTCCAATTTTCAATGCTAAATAACACAAGAGCAGAGATACTGGAGTAGATTTGGGAATTGTATATACTTAAAAGTTCTAGCTATGCCATATGATATAAACATATTCTGCATACAACAAAAGTACGGTGAAAAATTTATTGAATATATCATATTAAATCTACCTTTTCTCCCATTAGCTAGTTTTGGAAGAACTCAAACCCAACTTGGCAAAATGATCAATTTGATATTTTAGCTAATCTATCAACATAATGATTTGTTCTTTTAATATATTATTTTTAATATTTTATGATTTTTCATTATTACAAAATGAAAAAATAATATCATTAAATAGACGTTGAATGAACGATAAATTGATGTATATATAGGCACAATGGTATTTTTGTAAATATGAGAAAAACTACATTAGTTCCTATTAAACAACCAACTTCTAAATTTAATATCATGTTTGAAGTCGATTTAAGTTAAAGAATTGATGTACTATTAGAATTATTAAATTTGAAATAATATTTAGGTTTAAACAATATTTCAAATTTATCACCTCAACTATCAAATTTTTTTATTAATTTATGAATTCGATTTTTATTTAATTATACTTGAAAGAATTTTTTTATAATATATAGTTAAATAATTTTTTTTATTAATTTATCAATTGAGTTCTTGAAAAATTGTTTACATACAATTAATTTATTGATATAATAATATTACAATTAATTTTCTATTTTTCAAGATTACGGAGTTGTAAAACTCTCTCATGATTAATAATTTCTTTCATTTTATCAAGATAACGGGAATAGTCAAAATAATTTAAAATAAATTTGATGCGTTTATTTTCTCATAGATGAACAAACATATATTAGACATCGATTTTATATTAGAAATTGACTTAAATATATGATATTATACATCAATTCCAATATATTAATCGACATCTAAAGTTTATGTGTATTACAAAAGACCGATGCGTCCTCTTGATTCTTATTCTACTCTAGCTTGCTCAGAATGTTTATTTATTTTTCCTTTTTTCTTTGTCTTTTATTACTTAATTTCATCTATTCAAGCATGATTTGAATGTTTTAGTTTATTTTCCCCTTCTTTTTGCTTTTTCCATTTAAACAGGATATATGCATGAATCCTTAAATAAGAGGATGATAGGTGCACTTGATGTGTATGTTGCCTTATTGCAAGCGATGCTTATAGCTTTTACAATAATATTGTTGTCTTATTATAGCAATGGTATAACGTCTTTAACAACAATGTTGTTTACTTTTTGCAAACAAATGCTATAGCATTATTTGCAACAAGACAATGATATTATTGTTGAAGTTACTATACTGTTGCTTGCAATTGGACAACATTTTTGTTGACTTGAAACTGTCATTCCTTCTAACAAAATAAAACATACAATAATAATATTTTTGCAAAAAAAAAAGTTAGAAATGACATTAGTTTTTTTTTAATAAAAATCAATATAACTATTACAAAATTTTAAAAATGATGTCAAAATTTTTATTAATTTTTTAATCAAATATTTATTTGATTATATTTCAAATAACTTTATTATAATATAATGCATGACTTATTTGATTATAGCCAAATAATTCTTTCATTAATTTATCAATTGAATTCTTAATCAAAATATTTACAACCAAGCAATTTACTAATATGAAAATATTACAATCAATTTTTCATTTTTCAAGACTACAGAATTGTAAAATTCTCTAACAATAATTAATTTCTTCTATTTTACTAAGACAATGGAAATAATCAAAATAATTCAAAATAAATTCAAAGTATTTACATTGTATTATACTATATGAAGGGATGTATATTAGACGTCAGTTTTTAATTAGGAAATAATGCAAATATATGATATTACACGTCGGTTTTAACATAAGTAAATGATATATAAAGTCTTTTCATATTATAAAAGACCAATATGTTCCTTCTCATTAACTAATATACTATAACTTACTTTTAGAAACAATAGTTTGAAAGTACAGCATAGGAATTCCATTCCATAAGTTAAACATATTTGGAATGATTTTTTAAGTTGTGGAATGAAATTCCTGTGTCCTACTTTTCAAACTCCTCTTCTTAAATAAACAGTGTGCCTATGGGAGCAAAAATTACAAGCATATGCATTTTATTTAAACTTTCTTAAAAGTTTATAGTTTATTTTTCCTTCTCTTTTTTCAATTAGTTTGTGTATAAATGATAAGTTTTGTTTCTATTTTAGCTTTAAACAGGGTATATGCATTGATCGTCCTTTAAACAAGAGGTTTCAAGCAATTTCAGAAGTTTCAACAATTTAAGTTTAGTTTGTTACAAGCAAACTAGAAGCTTGATTCAACAATAACATTTCTATCCTAATTTTTTTTAATATTTGTGTAAAAATGTAATTTAGAGTAGGTTAGTATAATTTAATAAAAATACAAGTAGAAACAATGTTGGTTTTTTAAAACAAATCGACATTTTTAACACAATTTACATAAATTTTTGTAAAAATAAATATTATCTAATGTGCAAAATAAATTAATTATTGAAATATTATTAAATGAACAAAATAATTTAAGTATTTAAATATTATTGAATTGGCAAAATTTTTCAAAAAATAGTTAGCCGGGCAAATTATGTGTGAAAATGTAATAATATTATTATCCAAAAATTGAAATGAATAAAATTAATTCAAATTTTTTTTATGGCATATGATATTATATGCATGTTTTTAAATAAACTATTTAAAGAAAAGACATAATTTTTTTAAAAACAACGACATCTAACAAGAGAAACGACAATGGTTCTAATATAGAATCAATATATAAACAAAATAAAAAATAATTCAATGTGGAAACAATAGATAAAGCAACGGCAATATTCTTTTTATAAATATTATGAAAATTAGTACATCAGTTTTAATAAAAAAATTAATGTCTTAAGTTTCTACGTCAGGCTTTTATAAAAACTAACTTAAATGCATGAGAATAGATATCAGTTCCTATTAGTAACCAGAATCTAAAATCTAGGCTTCTTATGTAACAAGCCAATTTTTCCCCTATTCTCATGTGCTTTTCCTTATCTGAAATATTTACTCGATATCATTCTCAAACTCTTGCTACTTTCTTCTTTGTTGTTTTTTTACTTTCTTTACTATCTTGGATCATCATATTTCAAGTGCGTCATTGATCGAGGTATGGAACTTCGTTCTTCTTGTATTGTATTCATTTCTTCCTTGCTAAGTTACATCAATTTTTTTTTTTACATTTTTTGCTTTGTTCTTTGTTGATTGTTTATATTTTTAAGCTTTAGTTTTTTTCATCTTTTGTTTCTTAATTTAATTATCGAAAATGTTTTTAGTTAGGATATATTTTTTTGGTTGTTTTTCTTGACATAGAATGTCTAATCATGCATGCCCTGTTTTATATCACTAGCTAGAGTGGTTATAAATACATTTAAGATTTTCATAGTAATATATGTAGTAAAATCGAAACTATAAATGCGACCATTTTCCATTCAAAATCATCAAATGTTGTCATTAAAAACTGTAAAAACCATTTTCCATTTAGAATAAAACTGATATAATAGTTTTGTATGAATATAGTTAAAAGCGAGTAATGTGGTTCAAAAATACTTATCTTTTCTTCACTAATATATGATGGTATGTTTAGTTTTAGAAACATTTATTTACCAATTAACTTCTTTTTCTTTTTTCCTTTTAAGTAGCCATATGGATCCTTCTCAGTATACTGAGAAAGGTATAAGGGGTAATATCCTTATAGAAGAAATGACCCTTATTTGTAGTAGATGAGAGAAAATGAATGTTGACTTTAATGCTAAGGGTCAGGCTACTAGGGCTACAAGTTCAAAATATAAGAGTTATATTAGAATGTTGGCACATACGAGAGTGCTAATCAATATTGGGCACTAGAAACAAGTACCAAAAGACATCAAGGAAAACATTTAATAGGATGTTTTAATATATATTACTTATCTCCAATTTATGTTTAAGATATATATAACTAGCTTCTTAGAATAATTGCATATATATATAAGTATAATCTATATGTATTGTCTTGTAAATCACTTTTGATGTTAATACGGGAAGGAGAAAAGAAGTCTTAAAGCTTATGGGGGAATAGTGGAAAGACTTCAAGAACTATTTGACAAAGGATTACATCACCATCAAGAAGAAGAATGAAGAAAACCCCTTAAGAAATACAACTTCCTCGATCAACAAGTATGGGATGAATTTGTAAAATAGCACCAGTCTAAGGCTTTTTAGGTAAATTTGGCCATCTTACCTTGTATTTTTTTTCAACTATATATTAAGAGTAATTTGACCTTCTTATCAATTATATTTTTTTGTCAACAAGGTACAAGTAAAGCCAACAGGGGATACAAGCTAAAAACAAATATAAAAATAAGTTGTCTTGTGGTGGATATGTAAAGCTTAAGCAAGCTTTATTAAAAGAAAAACTTGCAAAATAACAAGTTTCCAATCAATTTGATCCATAAATTCAATATCTTGACATAAACTATGGAAAAGACTTAATGTCAGTACAAAAGGTGAATGTATAACCGAAGAATGGTACATAATTATCGAGAAAATTGTAAGTAATTTATAGGTTTTAATTCTAATAAATATTCTTAACTAATTGTAAATATTAAGTTGTAATAAATATTCTTAATTGTATATATGCCATAGGATTCTTTTACGTAGCAATTGACTCAGGGAAATTTTACTCCATCAAAAAATATGGACATATTAATAACTATGTTGAGAACTGAAGAGCACCCCAAACATGTTGAAGGGTTGGAGAGGAGTGGATCTCAATGCCTATTTGGGGAGATCATCAAAACATCTTCGAGGATGATCAATTTCTATGGAGAATTTTACTGCAAAGATTATTACTTGAGTGACACAAAAGGTACTACTCAATTGAAAGAGGAAAGTTGGGCCGAGTGAGAAGAAATTTGGAAGATGTTTACCTATATTCAAAAGATAAGCATGTAGTCACTCGCAGACCCGAGGGTAGAGATCTGCCTTGCTCCCCCACCTAGTAGTGCAAGAGCCAGCGACCTAAGAGACTTTAACCTATTTGCAGAGCTACCAGAGATAAATGACTATCACTAAAAGCTTAAACTTTATTTATTATGTAAGTAATTTCTAATATTTTTTTTATGAAAAATAACATTATAATTAACTTTTTTAATTTAATTTTTTGTCTATACAAGAAAGAGCCAAATGCCTTCTAACTTTGGCACACAGGGACATACAGTGGCATATGGAAGGGTTTTCACAACCATACCATCCATTGCCAATAATTGTCAGGCGAATAATCAAAGGTTATCATTGGTACTCCACTAAATCAAAGTGCAAAACTACCAGTGTCAATAGATGAACTAAGGATAGGGGGCCAAGCGATTGGGACTTTCATCACATGGTTGAAGAATCTTATCATATTAGCTACAGAAGTATCATTTTCTATCTAATAAGTAATTGTGTTTAAAATATCCAATTTTACTATATTTCTAGTATCTAAATTTTATAATTTGATGCATGTCAATTAGGCTACAGATGAAGCTAGGAAGGTTGAGAGTAAGCAAACTAAGAAACCAATGACTCAACCAACTGATCAACTAACTTTGACCTAAAAGATGCTTCTTATTAAGCCAAGGATAATGTTATCTTCTATGGTTGAGAAATGACAAATGATACATTCATCTATGTACATATGGATGTTGAGGTTGTGGGTTATGGATGTAACATTTATATAACCAAGGACAATATCATGCAATTCTTAACCATGGAAGTAATAAATATATCTTACATCAAAGTTTTTGAAATATGAGTTTACCTTTAACTTTCAATTCATAATTTTATTTATATTTTACAGTTCAAAGTGTTTTGTTAATCATTTTTTTTATTTCCTTGTAAATGCTTCTACTTTTTGATTGTGTAACCAAGGGACTGGATGCCAAATTTTTATGTCTATAGTTACTTGCACCAGTAGCCACCAGCAATGAAGAAAAGACAAAATACATCTCGGATGCCCTACAAAAAAAAGGCATTGTATTTTTGCACTATTTATCAAGTTGTAAGTATCTAATGTGATCTTTGATATTTTGTTATTATAAGCATCAACTTATTATTACTTATTTGATATTTTGTTATTGTAGGCATCATTGGATGCTTTGCATGATATATCTCGAGTGAAAAGTTGTTTACTAGCTTGATTCTTTAGGGCATTTGATTCATAAGAATATCAAAACCTTAATTAATTCGTGAGTTATTTGTAAGTTAAAATTTAGTTTAGAGATTTATATTATATATGATTTCCTTTATTAATATACCGATTTATTGCATGAATCTAATTCAATAGATGTTTTAAAGAATATTTTTGCTTGGGTGGCAATTAAGCCTAACTCAAAATAGATCACCTTAAAAATAAGTTTTTTTTAATTAAATTGAATACCTTTTATGAGTATTTTAAGTAATTTCATATTTTATTGCAATATTTATTTATATTTGATTTGTTATAATGCCCTCATCAAAGAGGAAATGTTAAGTATAGGTACTTTATATTAAGGTATATGAGTGACATAGTCACTATGATCTAAGGGAGGCATAATAGTATAATTTGGATATTTGATATTGGATATGTTATTTGATATATGCATATCTATTTTGTAGCAGTTTACAAATAACAGTCCTTACACAATAGTTCGAATTGACCAACTTCGAGATCAGTGCGTTGAGTTTCTCCTATCTTATTATAATAAAAACCAATAACAAAGTTGTAATGAATTATAATGCGTATTTATTTTGTTGTATTGTAAAGTTGTAACAAATTAATAAGTATTTTGTTGTACTGTAAAGTTGTAATGAATTAGTCTATTTTTTTTAAAAATAGTTAACAAAAAAGATATCAATTTTTTAATAGAAACTGATGTCTTCAATGTTTTACATGTCGGTTATTCATGCTTTACAAATCAGTTTCAAGATAATAATTGACATTTAAAATGAAAATTATGATATATAATATTAAATACCTATTTTTAAAAAATGACTAGTTAGAGAAAAAAAAAAGGTCAATTTTTAGTACATAACTGACGTCTATAGTCTAAATAACATTGGTTTTTTTAACGAAAACCTACATTTAAATAGATTTATATATGAGAGATCTTTGTTATTTTATATAAATTTATATATTACAAATTAATAATTAGATATCTTTATTTGCTTAAACTCTTATTATTTTACCTTTTTTATATATATGAACAAAATTTATTCTCTAGTCATTAATTTTTTTATACCAAATAAAATAATTTCATTTTACGAAGACTACATAATATTTCAAAAATTAAATATTATTAAATTAGATAAAATAATTCAAAATTTTAAGCATTAATTTAATGGACAAAAATAATCCAAAAAATAATTAGACTTTAAGCAATTTATTTGTAAATTGTAATATATTATAAGAAAACAAAATGAATAAAAATAAATTTAAAATAAATGAGAAGCCTTTGGTGTTACTTGTGTTTTAAAAAGTACCTAGTTAATGAATAGACATCAGTTTGTTAAAAGAAACCAGTGTAATTAAATATTTAAACTTTGGTTTCTTGCTAATAACTAATGTCTAAAATTAGATGTTTTTTTTTTAAAAAAAAAGACTAAAGTCTCCACGTATTTTAAATAAATTTATACATTATATATTAATATATTAGATATCTTTATTTATTTAAAACTCTTATTATTTTGTCTATGAACAAAATTTATTCTCTAACTATTAATTTCTTTATTCCAAATAAAATAATTCTATTTTAGAAAAACTACTTGACATTTCAAGTTATTAAATTGGACAAAATAATTCAAGATTTAAGCATTAATTTAATGGGCAAAAATAATTAGCCTTTGATTAATTTATTTGTGAAAATTATAATATATTATCTAGGAAAAATAAAAATAAATTTAAAATAAATAAGACATGTTAGCATTTCCTATATTTTAAAAAATGACTAATTAGTTAAAAGACATCGGTTTTATATACATACCAACATCTAAAATCTCAATGGTGTGGATTTTTTAAGGGAAATCAACGTAAAAAATCTTTACTCATTTTATGATAAATGAGATGTATTGATGAGAATACGAAAATTAAGACATAGAAGTTTTTGCACATCTGACTGTCATTCTCATGTTCTTTTAGGTTTGATATCATAACTCTCTCCTCCTCTATCTCCGACAATTCAAAGACACAATCACTCTTATTCTCTCATCGACCACAAAAGCTTGGCTCACTCTTACCCTCCCTTTCTGAGTGGTTTAAATCAATCTTTGTTTCACTCACTCTCTATATTTCTAGATAACGGTTACTTTTCTTTTTAAATTTTATCGATAATTGATACTTTGTGGATGAGAAAAATTATGTTCTGATTATGTTTTTTTAATTTGGATCACAATAATATATTATGTAGAAAATTAAGTGCAGATTCAAATCGTAACTTTGTAATTCAAATGCCGATTTGAATCAATCTAATTAAATTCACAATAATACTTTAGAACAAATTGAAATATTTCCAAAATTATTTGTTAACTTGTGTATTTGTTGAAATTTAGATTGGGTAGTCATGAATCATAAGTGGATGTCTACTAATCGGTTGAGTGAAGAATGTGCAAATGAGGTTAAGAAGTTTATTAGATTTGTTATTGATCAATGTGGTGCCAATAGCAATGAGCTGATTAAGTGTCTTTGTGTGAGATGTTATTGTGTTAAAAGAATGAAAACTGAGGAAGTAAAAGATCATTTATTTATTTATGACATTAATAAAAGGTATACATGATGGATAGGGCATGGTGAAAGTAAATTGTCTAGTATGTTTAGTAGTTATCAAGACAAGGGAATATACTAGAGCGATGAAATTGATAGGGTTTTCATGATCAATTGAAAGATATGATGCATAATGCTGTTGAAGATAATTTTATTGGGCTGTAGCATATCTTTGAAAGCTTGTTGAGTGATCCAGAAAAGATTTTGTATCTAGGTTGTACTAAATTTACATGATTATCTATTTTGTTGAGATTGTTCAACTTGAAAGGTGGGAATGGGCAAAGTGACAAGAGTTTCATGGCCTTACTTAAAGTGTTAACAAAGATGGTTCCTAAAGATAATGAACTTCTAGATAATACTTATGAGGCCAAGAAAATATTGTGCTTAATAGCTATAGAGTATAAAAAGGTACATGCTTGCACTAATGATTGTAATATTGTACTAAAAGGAGTACAAAAGTTTACATGAGTGTCTAAAATATGGGGTATCACATTACAAATTGAAGAAGAATGATGTTGTGAAAAATAAAAGGGCTCATGAAAAACACTTCATTCATTGTTCCCTAAATTTGGAAGTGAAACAAGAAAACTTAAGCCTGAACTTTGTGCAGATGGAATGAACCTTCATGGTGACTTAAGCAACAAACATAGCATATGGCCCGTTCAGTTTGTGATATACAATCTACCTCTCTGATTATGTATGAAGTATAAGTATATAATATTGTCATTGATGATTCTAGGCCTCAAACATCCAGGAAATGATATAGATGTCTTTTTGGCATCGCTTGTTAACTTGAGGATGATGTGGGATAAAGGTATGTCTATGTTTAATGCACATTGTCAAGAGTCTTTCAATTACATGCCTTATTCTTTTGCATAATAAATGACTTCCCAGCTTACAAAAACTTGTTTGGATATAGTGTCAAAAGACATAAAGCATGCTTTATTTATGAGAATGATATATATCTTCTTGTTAACTTAATCATGGAAAGAAGATAGTGTATCTCAATCACAAGAGATTTCTTCCCCAGTCCCACCATTAGCATAGGCAAAGAAAGGCTTTTAATTAGTCACTAAAAGGAGGAAAAGCTCCAACACCATTAACTAGGGATCAAGTTTATGAAGGGGTGAAAAATATTGATGTCATTTTTGGCAAATCCTGTACACTTACTTCTGACAAGAATTTGTGGAAAAAGAGGTTTATATTCTTTTATCTTCCATATTGGCAAATCTTATTTATGAGACATAATCTTGATGTGATGTATGTGGATAAAAATATCAGTGAGAAACTCATTGAAATGTTTTTGAACATACCAAGTGTTATAGGCAAAAAATGGCCTTAAGAGAATAAGACAAGCATGAGCACGGCAGAGGCTAAGTTGCCCGGCTTGATAAGGACACTCTGCGAGAACCATCTCGCTTACCGCCAAACAGTGATACAATGAGGCCATCTCAAGACCAGCTTGCTAAACAGTTGACTACCCTACCTGTGCTCGCTATCTCGCCACCGTGACATCAAATCTACTACAACACTCCTCCTCAGTGACCCTAAATCGGGGTAATGGACATCTCGCATAGTAAAATAATACCGAGAGACAGACACATACAAATACATGTGCACAGTCGATAAAAGGGGCCCACCCCTCAGACAGAAGCCTATAATAGCCAAATTGCAATAATTTCATTATCTTTTCGATTTATTTCTTGATGTAATGCAATTGTAGCTTGTAATTAATGCATGTAACTCCTCCTTCCTCTATAAATAGGATTGCATTGTTAGCAGAAGGGGGAGGTAAAAAATTCTGTAAGTAGAAACCCTGCTAAAATCAATTCTCAAAGCTTAATAAAATCTCTACCATGGACGTAAGGTCTGATACCGCCCAGACTTAGCCGAACCAGATTAAAACCTTGCCCGTCTCCCTTCTTCCTCTTAACCATCTGCATCACTACATCTCTTCTCAACAAGGAAAATAGCTTGGTAAAAGAACTAATCTCCCGTTGGCAGGAATTAGGTCCTGAACTAAATTCCAACGTCAACATTTTGGCGCTATAGGAAGGGCCAGTTGTTTTCTGTATTTGTTTCCCATACTTATTTCTGCAGAAGCAATGGCTAGTGGAAGAACCACACGGAGTTCAACCACTCTAGTCATTCAACTAGCAGACACCCCAACTAAGAGGGCTCATCGTCACTCTACCTCTATCCCCAGAAATGAGGAGATACGAAAGCCTGACTAACCCTAACCAATGCTTGAGAACATGGTGAGAGAGTTAGCTGAAACTATCAAAGCCTTGACAAAGGCTCAAGTCCTAGGGGCTCAAAGACAAGAAGAGATCATGACCCAACTCCAGTAGCTCTGTAAGGAGGCTTAGAGAGAAAATCACGAGAATCGTGACAGTTAATGACTAGAGGGCTCTCAACGGGTGGAAAGCTCTGCCCCTCAGCCTGAAAAGCAGCAACCAACCATGGAAGAACTCCTCCAAAGGTTAAAACAACTAGAAGAGTGCCTGCAGCCTCAAAGCAACCATCTTCACCACGAGGAAAGTTTGCTAGTCTTTGTGGAGATCGAAATGCAGCCTCTTCCATAGAAACTCAAGGTGCCCGCGATTCCACTATATGACGAAAACAACGACCCATGCGACCACCTGGACATGTTCAATGTCCATATGGACTTGCAAACAAATGACCCCTTAGTCAAATATCGCATCTTCCTAGCTATATTAGGA
Source organism: Saraca asoca (assembly GCA_026873985.1). Lineage (NCBI taxonomy): Eukaryota > Viridiplantae > Streptophyta > Magnoliopsida > Fabales > Fabaceae > Saraca > Saraca asoca. The sequence goes on from JANHAO010006880.1 coordinate 16,735, forward strand.
GGTATACCGTGAATATGGTTCAGAAACCTCGTGGCACACAGCGTCAATAGCTGAGAAGAGTGCCAAAGAAAATTCATTGTTCAATATCGGGCGCTCAGGAGGCAGCTCGCGCCTCCTTGCCTTCTCGTAATGATCTTCTAACGCAGGAACGAATCGTTGAAAGATTATATAACTCGATTCAGGCACGAAGCCAACTCTGTGAAGAATTTTTCGGAGGAAAGCCTCTAAATAGCCATCTCAGCTGGACTTCGCAAAGACGACAAACTGTACAGAAGCCTCTACAAGTCCCCAGCTCGAGACCTCTCTAAATTCTATGAGCGAGCTTCCAAACAAATAAGGTGGGAAGAAACCTTCGAAACAGAGGAGCCCAGATATAGAGCGAACCCCAGCGGTCCCACCACGAGCAAAAAGAGGGGCAGTGAAAGCCATGATGACCCCACTCCTCAGTCTGTGAAGAAAGTGAAGCCTCAATGACCTGTAGGTTACTTCAAAAGCTACAACATCCTATCCGATATACAGGACAAAATTTTTGTCACAAAAAAGAGCAACAAGGACTTTGGAAAGCCCAGACCGATGAGAGCCACTGCCAAGTTTAGATATCCAAGCAGATTCTATGCTTACCACAATGAGACTAGACATACCACCCCAAAGTGTCAGGCACTGAAAGACGCCATTGAAGACCTTATCAGTAAAGGTCGATTACAGGATTATGTGGTAAGGCTACCAGGGCAGCGTGCTCAATAGGCTCAGTGAGTTATCACCCAAGAGCCTGAGCCCTCTATCATAACCATATTCTAATCCTATAGTATTCACTCGTTATCAATGACGATAAGTTGTATAAATTATTGTACGCTGAATCAATGTAAGTTATTGATTGGTCGAAAAAGCATTGTCTAGACAAAGAGTTTTCACTCTGTTATTGCAAAGATTCATCCGAGGGTGAGACGGCGCAAGGCCTACCCCGTTGATACATCCAAAGTAAACCACATCTCATGAACTATGACCAAGAGTGCAAATTCCCTAACCACTGAGCAGCAAGCTTACTGTGGTACGGACGTGCGACCTTGCTATGTGACAAGCCATCATCTCAACAATAACAAAACCTATCTGAGGGTGAGACGGCCTAGAGCCTATCTCGCGTCCGAGGGTGAGACGGCCCCAGAGCTTACCTCACGATAGCATAAAAACAAAACCTATATAGGGGCAAGATAGCTCCAAATTAAACAATGAACGACCAGCTCGCCACATAGCAGGAACACCAGAATGAACTCATCGCAGCTTTCATGCAACACATACGTTCAAGGCTAGCATACGGCCAAAAAATCATGATTTGCACACCTGATTTCTCATCAGTCATAGCTCACATGTGACTTGACTCTCACTTGCTAAAAATAACCAAATAAAAGGCAGAGAACTAAAGTGCAGTCCATTGGCCAAAGAAACATTTCATTAATCATTAGAAATGTACAAACAGTGATGCATGAAGCATTCGGTACAACATTCAAGGAGAGAAAAGCTCATACAGTGAAAAGACCTCACTCAACGAGGCAAAATTACATCAGTTGAAGAAGAAATGTAGAAACAAAGGTAAGAAGCTTAAAGGCCTGGCACTACCATTCTTGCTAAGAAAGCAAAAAGCCAGCTACTAGTCAGTAAGCTCTCACCTACAGAAAGGACAGCAACCTCCAACTACTCCTGCTTATATTCCTCCGTCGCATTCACCTGAGCCAAACCCAGAGCAAATCAAAAAGCCACAAGAAGCTGGCTAGCTAGGCAGCAGCTCACAAGTAATGTCAGGAAGAAATAATCCAAGATCTGCACAAGACTCCCCAGGAGCCCGCCAGATGGATCTTGCGATGGATCCACATGCAATGGGCTATCCATGCCTTCTGACACTATATAACAAACCATCCATATCTCGACAAGCTTCACCGAAAGCCCAGGTACCAAAAGTGCAAGGGGCTCTTCAGCCTCTTCCATTCAAAATCGTCTGAGGGAAAAGAGCACAACCCCACAGGTATAAAAAGACCTGCTCGGTCTACCAAAGGATCCAGAAGGCATCCAACTGATCTTCATCTGATGGCTTGAAACCAGTGGCAATGCCATGCCAATGGCCAAAAATGGCAAACAGAAGAAAGCATGGCCTAAAGTAGAGTGAAAAGACATTTGAAATGACAACCTGGTCAAGCAAGGACTTTGACTGAAAATACGAACAAAGCCTCAGAAAAACTATAACTCTCAGCCCGCAAAGCAAAATTGAGAGTTGGAGGGCTTATGTTATAGGCAAAAAATAACCTTAAGAGAATAAGACAAGCACGAGCATGGTGGAGGCCAAGTTGCCCAGATTGCTAAGGACGCTCTGTGAAAATGATCTCGCTTACCTCCAGACAGTGACACAACGAGGCCATCTCAAGATTGGCTAGCTAAACTACCGACTACCCTGTCCACCTTTGCTATCCCACCATTACAACATCGAATCTGCTACAACACTCCTCCTCAGCGACCCCAGATCGGGGAAACGGACATCTCGCATGGTAAAATAATACCGAGCTATAGACACATGTAAATACAAGTCCACAGTCGACAAGAGGAGGCCACCTCACAGATAGAAGCCTGCAGTAGCCGAATTATAGTAGTTTCATTGTCTTTTCTATTTATTTCTTGATGTAATGCAACTATAACTTATAATTAATGTATGTAACTCCTCCTTCCTCTATAAATAGGATTGCATTGTTAGCAGAAGGGCAAAAATTTTGTAAGCAGAAACTGTCCTAAAGTCAATTCTCAAAGCTTAATAAAATCTCTGCTGTGAATGTAGGGTCTGGTACTGCCCAGATTTAGCTGAACCACATTAAAACCTTACCCTGTCTCCCTTCTTCCTCTTGACTATCTACATCACTGCATCTCTTCTCAACACAAAAAATAGCTTGGTAAAAGAACTGATCTCTCGTTGGCAGGAATTAGGTCCCGAACCAAATTCCACCATTAACACTAGGTAAGGACAAAGATAGAGTTAAAGCTAGACCAAACTTGACTGAATGGTAATATGAAAGGAATTAACACCAAATAAGAAGGGTCAACATATGTATTTGCCTTCAACTTGTCATACTATGTATAGAAAAGAGAAAACACGTTTCTGTGAGTGTATACATGGAGTTAAGGTGCTGCTAGTGTATTTTTCAAACATTAAAAACCTTATTTCAATGAAAGATTTGAAATTAGTTAATTTGAAATCTCATGATTGTCATGCTTTGATGCAACAACTATTACTTCTAGTAATCTGATCGATATTGCCTAAACATGTGAAACACGCCATTACTAGACTTTGTTTTCTCTTCAATGTAATTTGTAACAAAGTCATTGAAGCTGATACATTGGATGACTTGCAAAGGAAAGTTGTTGTTACTTTGTGTCAACTTGAGATGTATTTTCCACTTTCCTTTTTTGATATCATGGTGCATCTAGTTATTCATTTAGTGAAAGAGATAAAACTCTATAGATCGATTTATTTTAGGTGAATTTACCTGTTTGAATGGTATATGAAAATCCTAAAAGGGGATATAAGGAATTGACATCGACATGAAAGATGTATTGTTGAAAGCTACATAGTTAAAGAGGTTTTTGAGTTCTACAATGAATACTTATTAAATACAAAAATCAATAAAGTTTCCAAGTTTGGTCACAAGGAAAGAATTGTAAATAAGGGTACTCTAAGGACCTGAATGGTAAGCATCACTCATTAAATATGTTTACAAGCACACCTTTATGCCATGCATAATAGTGAAGAAGTCAAGCCTTACTTGGACTAGCATATGACCCTTACAAGATAGTAGAATTATGGAAAGAATGCACAATGGGTATAAGCTAAACACAACTGCTCCTTCATCACTTGGTTCTAGAATCGAGCTTGTTTTTAGTTAGTATAAACACTAAATGATATTTCTAAAACTATAAAATGGTTAGTGATATGAACCTGCCTAACTCCACCTCAAAAGCTAGCTCATAAGGGGAGGGTTGCGAACTCATATATAAAGCACCCAAGACCTCCCTTGCTAACCGAT